>JAQGCH010000260.1:0-27695 GCA_034699485.1 Nanhermannia elegantula
GAAGAGTTGGGTAAAATTATATAACTTTATTGCTGTTTAACTTGTATTCGCTTATAGTGAAACTCCGTTACAGTAAAGGCATTTTTCGGTACCAACTGTTTCACTATGACGGGGATAAACTGTATTCCCTAATCGTTTAAGTTACAGGTATTTTGATAGGATATTCTTTAAGTTAATTAATTATATATTATTTTTTAAATATTATGATTCTCTAATTGAAATTTGATTGAAAAATGCATGACTTGATCAATAAATATATTAAATTTGGGAATCAATTGGCTAAAAAGGTTCTCTATTGTGCTGTGCTGTACGACGTGTCAAAAATATGTTTTTTTCCCTAATGATTATAAAAAACTGATGCCTTTACTACTTTTTATATTAATAAACTTTTCTTTTAAGAATAATCTCGAATACCTCAAGTGTTTCATAAATGAAATGCACACTCGTTTATGTTTTTCTTAACAGTGTTGAACTCATTGGCTAACATAATGTTAAGTTACATGTAATATCTATACTGTACAAGATTTAGCGTTAGAACAGTAAATGATAAGAGTTTCTATGGTTTATGGTCTCGTAATAATGATGATCATGAATCAAAGGCTACTGTAAATCACTTATAAAGATGTTATGATGTAATGGATAAATAATAGATAGTTATACTTATTTATTATTTAACTTTTATCAAACAAAACTTTTTTATTCCTTAAATTGGTTAAAAATCAAAAAACTCTAAAAACATGTGAATTCATATTAACGTGTCTTTACTTATATTAAATATAACTTAGTATTCATACTATTTATTAATTATTGTTATCAGACTTCACTTTAATTTGCATATCAATGCAAAACACTTTTCTAACATTTTCATCAAATTGTATATTTACTCATCCTTTCAATTAAAGGAAATTTCAATTTCTCAATACTTATTTCAACGAATTAATAATTGATGAAAAATAAGTTTTATCGAAATAAAGAAAAATAACTATTGATTTAAGTATGAAATAAGAAAAGACTTAAAAGAAATAAAAATTTCAAACATCACATTATTTAACCTCAAAATCACACCCATAACCCCGAGCTGTGCCATTCGTTACCATTAAGCTGTAAAAGCATACCGTATTTGAATAAAACAAAAATAGCTATATTTTTAGAAAAATCTATCAATATTTTTAATGTCTTATTCTATTAATCAATCAAATTTGTGTCCACTAATGATTATTATAAAAAAAGGAATGGAAATCAATTAATCTTCCAAAAAATGAATGCTATTATTAAACGAAGATTTTTTGATTTAACGTTTAACTATATTTTTCTTTCGGTTGATTCCCTAGTTTTTGATAGACTAACAAGTTTTCTAGTCTTATATTCATGTCTTTAGTGGCTTAAACAGTATATCACTTTGAATTATTATATTATTATGAATACTATGTCCAACATATTGTATTGGAATTGAATGGTTACAGATAATAAAGGGATATCTATACCACTATAGCAGGAGAGAGATAACCGGTTATTTTTGTGACTAAATTCAATAATGCTTTTATTAGAAGTGGTCCTTTGTTAATAAATAATGAAAAGCAATTAACTTCAAACGAAACATCACATACAGTCTTCACTACTCAAACACATCACGTAACACATCATTAAATGATTGGATTTCCTTTTCAAATGCAATGCAAAAAGTGGACATTTTTAGTGTTTGCCAACACACCAAATATGTTAAGTCCACCAGTCGTTCGACAACTTGAGATTATATTTTGTTCGTCGGTATATTGATTGGTTGTTCTTTACGTAACACCAACAGTAGTTTCTCAGTTTTCAAGAATAGGAAACTTTACTGTTTCCTAATTCTATTGTAATTATTGATAAATAATTCAATGATCTCTCTGTTAGAACGGAGCTAAGATAGTGTTTACTTCTGGTATGAACTTGAATTAGTCCTCACTTTTCAGTTTAATATTATTTTCATAATTAAAAGTTAGACTTATTTTAAGCAGATTTTAAATGCTGTATAACATGTTCATAATTGAGTGAATATATGAACCCAATAAAGGTTATCGTAATTAACTTATATAATACAATAGATGATTATCATAAGGTGTAATTTTCAAGTGTTTAATGTGAAATATAGTATACATATAATGATTTATAACGATGTTTTCCTGTACATTAAATACATTGATAACACATAGAAAATTAGCACTTTCTCTATATTTCATATTAAGTGACTGTATTTGAATTCTTGCAAATTATTAAATTATCAGTTTATCAATTACAAGTGTTTAATTATAAAAATGTTTATTACAATACTTGTGTGTTATCTTTATGGTGTCTGTGAGTGTCACTAAAATAGTGGCCCAACACGTATTTAATATTACAGAACCACTATTTTCATGGAACTCAATAGCATTAATAAGAGCTAATATTTAGCTTTTTAGCCTTTAAGTCCAGAATCAAAAACATTAATTTTTACTAATTATTAGCAATGTATAGATTATTAGAAGTCTCATAAGCGACAAGTCTTTTGGACATAGGAGTGGTCACTAATGTCATCTTTCACTGTACTGGTTATAGATAAGTCGTAAATCAATACTTAAGACATGAAAAGAGAAATTATATGCAAATAGACACGAATCCTGCGAATGGTGATGGCATTTAGAAAATTAGACTCAATTATCTACAGGAATAACAAGTACTGTATATCCAAATGAATGACTTATTTGTGTTATCATCGAATATAGAAATACAATGCTTTTATCAATAAACATACCATTATATAACATATTGATTCAAGAAATAGAGTGAATGTAATACACAATTTCAATAGTCATATAAATAGCTGTTTCAGTCTATATATCAAATTCTTTTCCTAATGCTACCGATCGATAAATTCATGAGAAACTTTTCGTTCATATGTTTATTAAAGAAAGATTCAATTATTTGCTTCTTTCATATACACCAACCATTCAGAGGGATATCAATAAAATAAAGGATACTTTTCTTCAATCTGTTAATGACTGTATTTATGAATACCTTTTCGTATCCAAACTAATTCTATAGAGCTATGTATAGAATCGTATATAAAGTTATTCTTTTCAAAGACAGTGTTAGGAAATCATTTCACAATACAATACTTAGGCATTCGTGTGTTGTAACACACAGTTGTCATTTCTTCTTTACTAAGAGAAAAGTTTTGAGTCCTATTCTCAACAGTCTTACTGTTTATTGCGTTAAATTGAAACTGAGTTGAAATGTTAGAAGAAATTTGATATAACTTTGAGCTCTAATAAACTGAGAGTCGATATACTGAGAGTCGATATACTGGTCAAAGATTGATGGCTTTCCAATTCAGCCTTTCAGACATTTTGAGACTTCAAATATTTCTCTTCATTTCAAGTAAGTCTAGACCGTTATGTCTTCCAATCAGAGATCAGTATTGGTAATTAGACATCACATTATTACTTATCAAATGCCATAATAGTAAGTAATGTAACTGATATACTGACATAATTCTGTGCTGTATTAGAAGCTTTTTCCTAAAGGACTACACTTTCTGATAACTCAACACAAGTGATGCCGAAAGTATTAATACAACTTCAAAGGAATTTATTGAAAAAATATAATAATTGAGTCATCCGTTGATGGGTCGAGTATAAAACCGAAAATTAATGAACTCAACTGTAAATTTGTTGAATAATCCCGTAATAATTCTCAAATGATTTTTAATTCTTTCGAAGTACTGTTTTCTTTCATTAAAAAAATGTTATATAAGTATAAAACATAAGCATTTAAGGTAAAAAATATAGTGGTAATCAAGAGAACCGCCAAGTTTTTTGTTAAAAAAATTTCGATTAATAATTAAATTTAAAGTAAATTATTTTCTTAAGTTTTATTTAAGTATTCTTTTAAAAGTGTGATTTACCTAAAATCTGCTGCAAATGATTGCAATAAAAGTTTCTCTGTTTCTACAGTTTATGTTATAATTCAGTTTTTAAATGTAATTTAATTACTCCTTAATTCCTATGCCCCTCATCCAAAATTTTGTGGTTACGCCACTGCTTTGCTGGTAAACACATACAATTGATTTCAATGATTTTTCTCACACCTATTAAAATGATGCACTCCTTTCTCAATTAACATATGAATCGAATTTATTTTCAAAATTTGATGCTTTAGTAGTTACCTTACTGTACAATAAACTACAATTGAATACAATAAACATATTTTATTACCCGAACTCTTGTATTGAAGAATTGAATAAATATTTACAATAAATTTATACTTAAATTGAAAGTTATGTTAAATTTGATTTTTGTGACTGAGCTGTACTCACGCACGAAATATTTCTGAGCTCAAAATTTTGTTTTCGTTGTTTTGTTATTTGGAGATCAGGCAAAGCAATGACAGAATAATTTATTGAATTTTGTTTTTTTGTTCCTGTGATTTGAGTTCACTATTCTATGGATTAGTGAATGTCAATCTTTTTTAGCAAATAAACTTATTAGATGTTTGAAAAGGCGTTGTTCGCTCAGTAGATAATGTTTTATTTATCTAATGGTTAGATTGATGAGAACCTCAAACTCTAACCACAACTATACTGTCCTTATATTTAGTATAACTTTGCAAAACAACTGATTGATTAGGATGTTAGTCATTTATTTAAGCTGAATCATAATTTTTATATACATAATTACTTTTTATGTTATAACTAAATCTTATTTTTATTATAATCATCTACAGAAGCTCTTTAGAGCCCATATGAAATTGTGATATTTTACCAGTTTTCAAGTCATCAGATATAAAAATGTATTTTAAGAAAATTTGCTTAAACAAAATTTAATTGTAAAATAAATATATATTCTATTATAAGTATAACGGATGGCTTCATATTCTCAAAAGTTTAAAGAATTTTTGTATAAAATTTTAATTTTTAAAGATTGCACTTATAGTTAAAAACCAAATTTGTTTAATATGTGTTTACTTTCTAAACTTTGCTGACATTATGTTCGATAAATGCCTGAGCACGCGCTCGAGCTTTAGAGCGAGCATCGAGAATGTCCCATAAGCAAGACTCAGACTCAACTCTGCATAAATTCTTTTAAACGAACAAAAACCTTTTTAAAAATGGCCTAGGAATACAAATGAGTTTATACACCTTTTTATCAGCGATCGGATTCAATCTTTCAATAAAGCATTTGCAAAGTTGTGTTCATAGAATAACTCAATTCTGTCTCTCAATATTGATATACAGTGTCAACTACTTCTTTCTTTCAGAATACATTAAATCTGTTTGTGTGCAACAAAAGCTCTCTGTCTGGACTCGATTTAATTATTGAGAACTGTTCTGTCAGTTTGTCTTTAATAAAAGAGCAGACCTTTAATTAATCAAAATCTCTTTTAAGAGAAAATCAGATAAACCTTTTGTATAAATAGAGCTTCTCTTCCAGATGTATAAACTCTAAATATAAATCCCCGATAGGATTGTTTAATCCATTTTACATTGAAGTATTCATTTAAATGCTTTGAATACTAAGTTTCAATAATAATCTTTTTTTTATTAAATTGAGAAAAATTTAATAAATTTTGATAATAAAAAAATTGAATTTATGAAAAAAAATTGAGAATAAATGAGAATTTGCAATAAATAATATTTTGGAAAAGTGTTTCTCAAACAGTTGTACGCAAGAAAGTATCAGATGATAAACATAAGTCTTGAAAAAATAGGAATTAATAGAATTTGGTTCATTTCTACAACAGTTAAAGTATGACTGGGAACACTTTTTCGTTTCTTAAATGGGTTCCAAGAAAGCTTCATTCCTATGTAAATTAGACTTAAAAAAGAAAATTTAGTCTAAAACAAATAGTTTTCGAGATATTTGACATAAACTCTAATTTTCAAATCAATTATTTTTAATTTCACAATATCTCAAAAATTATTTGTTGTAAACTAAATTCTCTTTCATATTCGGAAATTTGAGTAAAAAATAAATCGTTTCGAATAAAATTTACCGAGTTTTGAGATAATCTAACCCTAATATAAGTTGAAAGTTTCGATTTTTTTGTATTTTGAATTAACTTGAGTTTTATAAAGCCATTTAAACCAAAACAATTTTCCCATTTTTGGGACTAAAACTTGAAATTTATTTAAAAATTGAATCGAATAAATATGAAGCTTTGATGGCTTGGAAAGCAAACTTATTGTCTTCAAAGTTAGATCTTTTGAAACTCAAATATATAAAGCGTATTTGGAATAAAGCCTTAATCAAAATCGGAAATCTGACGGCTGAGCGAAATGCAAAAGTTTATAACTCACAAATAGATTTATATTCAATATTCAACTCAAATGGTAGAAAAGTCTCATAATGTACTGTACGTCAGGTTAATGCTCAATATTTTCAAAGTAATGCAATAATTTATCATTAAAAATAAGAATTTTTTAGATTTAATACATGAATAGAATATACCGGTAGTCATTATTTACAGCAGAAAAATTGATGCTTAAGCACACAAATGAGCAGACATGCAATTATACTAATGAAACTTTATTTTGAAGCAGTGACGGATATAAAACTTGACTTTTTTTGATCTCTTGAATATAAGACTAACACAGAAATAGAAAATTAAGAGTAAAATTTACTTTAATATATTCACTAAACGATCAAAAATTGGTATAATTATTACTATTTATGTAAATTGAAGGCAAGTTTAATGTAAATATTTTAATGATACTCAAACTCAAATTCATCGTTTAGCATAAGAACTCTTATTAATGTTTACGCCACTGTATATCCCATTATTTTAGTATCCCATGAATTTGAGCTTTTATTAAATTTTTTAGCCAAATATAACAACTGATATTGATATTGATAACAACTATGTTATACCTATATATTTATTACTATCATCACTAATGATAATTTAATTGGCTTTTTCTTAATTGTTATCTCTATTTCGGTCCAATGATTGCATTTTTTATGAAGTGATACTGAGATAATAAAACTGAATGCATAGATAATTTTTAATATCAGTTTTATATTTCTGTGTCATCTCTTTAAACAGATCCTTTGGGGTGGAATTGCATGTGATAGGTATTCAAACTTAAATTTCAGATAACTCTTCAAATCAATAGAAATTTTTTGTTTGAAATGGAGCTCAATATCTGAATTTTATTGATTCACAAATAAAATATTAGGGTTAACTCAAATGTCATATTCTGGAAATAATTCAACTGAAATGCAATTAATTAAGATCATTCGATGATTGCTATAATTTTAATATGTTATTTCTCTATTATATTAATTAGGTTTATATTTATGACATATACACTTCAATTATGTATTACATAATATATTCTCTGTAATAGTGATGAACTAATCTAAGAATTTTAACCCCAATCCCATCCCAAGACTTGAAACTTAATCCCAAGGATATTCTATGCTAAATTTCAATCATTTTCTTCGGCCAACTCCCTAATGAGAGGAGATCTCACCTTTAGCCCAGAGTTAGAGTGAGATTTTTACAAGTGTTACCTGTGGGCAAATGCTACGGGCCTAGGGATTGCTCGAAAACAATGAATATATGGCCGGTATATTGCAATCAAAGAAACGAGCGGAGTTAGGATTCGAACCCACGAACTTTCGATCATGAGTCATGCACCTTATCCACTGACCTACAATGACTCCCTATTGTTAAATGTTATGTAATATTAAATGTAAATTTTGAATCACTTATATAAATGCATTGCATTTAGTTTATAAGTAATTGCTGACGCTTGAGCGTTTCTAGCTCAGTTGACAAACTAGTGTAAGCACCCATCAAATATTTAAATTTAAAAATATTTTTTATGAAACAAAGTTTTTATTTAAGCAAAATTATGTACTTTGATAATAAACATACATATTAATCAGTTTTAAAGAATTAGGCACAAAGATGATCCGTATTGCTTAAAATAAACTAATTTTATTTATTAAAAACCACTTAAATCATGAAATTTGGTCACTTGGCGTTTGGCAAACGCTGATACCCTTGTGTGGGCGCGAGCGTTAAGCGTTAAAATTCCCCTGAGCACGAGCACCAAGCGTGACTACCAATGATTACAGTATTGCAATACCTTAGTAATGAATTTTAAAATTTGAAATTCTAATTACGTAATTTCTATTGATTTTTATATCACTTACGTTTATTTTTTTATTCAAATCAAGACTAATTTTCGTTACATTATTATAATAATAATGTCTTATATAAGTAGTGAAGTCATTCAAATTCTTAATAAAAAGAAATAGAAACTAAAATTGCTTTCCATAGAATTTAATAAAACTAAATAATCAAAAAACTAATTACATTTAGCGCATTAAGTGCTACTTTCATAGCTTTATTCTCTTATTCAACATCAATCCCATACCATGGGTTTAAGTTGAAATTTTCATCATTACTCTTAAATAAATGCAAATTAAAAAAAAAATTTTTTTGAATATTTAGATAATTAATGAAACACTAAGTTTTTACATGAAAATAATTGAATCAACAGTTCTCACGATAGCCAAAAATTACAAATTGTTCAAATAAATAATATAAGAATGAAAGCTTTCGTTGATATTTTGAGGATATTTTAGTATAAAGCCATTCAAAAAAATTGAAGTATATCTATTATATTAAACCCTAGAGCAGCGGTTCTCAAACTATTGTGAGTTGAGGATCACTTTTGAATATGAAAAGACTTTGCGGATCAACAATGTTTTGGTATAGCAGTTAAAATAACTAATTTGAAGATTGTATTTGTTTTTGATGCACATTTCTTTAGTATTGGGGCTCATATTTGAGGAAATTATTTTATTAAATAATATAAAATATTGATATCATTGTTAAGCTTCTGTAACCAGAATATGCGTAGGATTTAACGAATAAGTTAGTGCTGATCTATAGATACAATTGCAGTAAAAGCTCGATATAACAAACACTCAAGGATTAAAAATTTGAACACTCGAGTTGTTCGTTACATATCTAACTTTACTGGTATATAGTATGCATTCTTTACAGTCTAATATATATTACTATTAAAAATATATTTAGATTTCATTTGTTTTATTTCTCTCTAAGATTTTAAAAAATCTAATCATAAAAGCGGAGAATATTCTGATTAAACTTATTTTCTAGCGGAGCACCTGCATCTTTTCCATGGAGCATCAGTGCTCCTCCAAATAGAGTTTGGGAATCGCTACCCTACAGTACCAGCACTGCAATAAAGCTGAAATCAATAAATATCATCATTTTCTCGGATACACTGTTTCTCACAGTAAATATGCTAAACAGCAATAAGTAAATCTACTTTATCATAAACTAGTGAAACATCAAATAAAACGAATGCTCAATATTTGTCCTAACGATAGATCAAAAATCAAATTTTACAACAAATGAATTATCAACTCAATGTTCAATCACATAAATTCAATGTTAAAGTTTGTGTATTAATCAAATAAGTTAAAAATATTTTTATAACTCCCTAAAAGTTTTTATTGATTTGCTAATTAAGTCACTTGTATTTGAGAAGTGAACAGAAAATTTAATTTTCTCTATAATTTGTTCAATTGAAAGAGCATTCAAAAACTTTTATGGACTTGTTTGACATACGAATCAAGATTTAAATATTGATTGAGCGAAACTTAACTTATACTGTGTTTAATACTGATTTGATAACTTATATTTATAAAGCATTAACATTAATGGCACTGCATTTAAACGTATGAAACTTTAAATAATTACAATTTACTGAAAGCCCGTCATAATTAATGATTAGATTTTCAAAAACTATAACAAGTTGTTGAGAAATAAAATGTTAGTTATAGATACAGAATGTGATTTGTATTATTACATGAAGGTATCGATCGAGGAGTGGGCCGGTTCTCAGATACAGTGGAACAGTTTGAGTAAAGAATGGATATTGACAGGTCCTATGCAGGAAGTATTAAATATCTTGTCAAAAAACACTTTCACCTACACTCTGATACGAGCTGATGACTGTCAGTGGGGATTCTATCAGGAAAACAACAGTTGGACCGGTAAGTGATCTCATAATTAGTTAATTATATTCTGCTGACAGTATCTCATGTGTAATTTGTCTCAACTAATAATAATACTTGCTTTTCGAGTCAACTCCTCTTAACAGAGTACAAAATATTAATTTAAGGTTTAATGGGTTTACTGGAAACGAATAAAAGTGATTTAGCTTTAGGTCCGGTGGCACTCAATTATCATAGAAGTACAATATCTCCATTCACAAGAGCCCTATTCAGTGATGAGATGTCAATATTATCAGCCTATTTGCACAGCGAACTGGACATTTTCAAACCACTATTTATGTTATTTAATCATATCTGGTTCGTTCTTTTGTCATTTATTTTAGTATTCAGCATAACTACTACTTTCTCACAAATGTTTAAGTCAAATATGGATCTCATTCAACGGTTTGTCTCTATTTAAAAGTTTGAGAAAAAACTAATTTCTCTTTTTTTATAATACTTTCTAACTTTATTCATTAAGTTCTTATTTAATTGTTTCTATTAAATGTAAAAATAATGATTTATTTATTTTGGGAAAAAGCTTTTTGTTATATTTTTCTTTACTTTTCTGAATAACTAATTTCATTAATACTATATAGTAATAGAATTATTAATACTATATAGTAATAGAATCATTAATACTTTTGGCAAACATTTATGGATACTGTCGACAATTTTATTATTACGCGGCAATGGTTTACCTAAAAAAACAGCGTTAACTTCAATTAATCGCAGTCTAATAACTTTAATCTCTATGACTTCTCTATTTTTAACAATAATATTATCGGCTTTGATCGGTATGTCTATAATAATTGGACCAGAAATAGAAAATATCGATTCACTCGAAGAACTATTACAACGCAAAGACATAGAGCCCTTACTATTGGAGGGATCGTATGAAATGCAACTTTTTAAGAACAATAGCGTAGAAATTTATAACAAAACTTGGGAGAGATTAAAAAATAATTTAATATCTTTTAAAGAGTTGAATCAGAGCAACAAAATAATGCTCGACATAGTTGAGGGCAAAAAAGCTTTAATTGACGGAAGAGTTAATTTATATGGTTTTGCAGCTCAAATATGTAAACACTATCCAAATGCAAAACTATACTTAGGTGAGAGTTAAGCATTAATTCTATATTATAAACAATTAATTAACATATATCTAAATTTTAAGATTACGTTAAGTTTAAAGCATTAAAAACACAAACAATGATTAGTAGCTTATAAAATAAAAACTGATTATCTTTAGATTTATGTTCTAATTATAGGTTTGTATCTAACTGTCAGACTGTAATAAGTATACTTACTATTTGACAGTTAACGCTTAAATTACTGTATATTTTATATTATATCAGATCCTTTACCTATATATGTTGATTCTTTAGGTAAAGAAACTTTTTTGCCGACACATTATGTGCTGATGACTAGTAGGAAAAGTGATACCCAGAATCCCCATCTTCATGAATATTTTGATAAAAAAGTTTTCGACATAAGCTCAACCGGAATATTCAACAAATTAATGGATCAACATTTTAATTATACCATTAAATGCATAGTCGGTACTGAAAATCAAAGCTACATTCCATCAAATATAAAAGCATTTGCTTTCTCTCTATTTGATATGCGAAGACTTTTACAAGTTTTTGCATTATTTATAATTATCTATACCTATGTATTCTTATGTGAAGTATTAGTTTCCAAATATAAATCATTTTTGAGGCAATTTATTTATAAAATTTCGTGACGAACTAAAATATTTTTTATATTATTTATTGATAAAAAAGAGGAAATATTATGTGATCATTGAATTATTTTCATCAGAGAAGAGCTCTAAGATTTTTATCAAATTATTTTTATTGATTACAAATGTGAGTTCATATCACGAAAAATTAATTAAAATTTTGATCAGAAAAGAAGAATAAATTTTAAATTATTATTTATGGCGACATATTATTCAACACAAATATTTGAATTTTTTGGATAACACTCTATTTCATTAAAGTGTTGATAATAAATAAACTTTAATTTCACAAATAAATTAGATTTCACTTGAGATAATCTAATATACTTTCAAAGAATTATTAGTCTTATAAGAGACACGTTTTGTATCTCATATTTTTTCATTTCTAACTAATAAAAACTTTTATATGACTAGTGATATGATTAAGATTAAAAATTAATTTTCTTAATTAAATAATTAGCCATAAAGAATGTTCTCAATAAAATTAATTAAATTTGTAGCACTTTATTATAAGGTAGTTGCTCTTGATTACAATAAAATTGTTTGCAGTGAGAACTTGAACCTGCTATATGTGTGATATTTACTAGAGACAAAAGTAAGTGCATTTTCTAAACTTTTAATGTTTGCGTCTATTTCTAACATTTTCAAACCAAATCGAATACTAGTTCTTTTTGTTTTATTTTTAACAATTTTAATTTTAGGTCGGTTAAGAAGTTTAGAAATTACTCCAAGTTCCAAATTATTGTCAACTTTGTTAATCTATAACAGGTGTTGAAGAAGAAAGTTTGTAAATCAAACTTTGTGTTATTATTTGTAGGAATATTTCAGAAGAATGTATGAAATATGCAGTGCATATGCAACAAAAGGACCAAAATATGCAATATATGCACGATATGCAAATTGTATGCAAAAATGCATTATTCCGGATCTTAATCATAACCTTAAACTCATAGAATTATATCAAGTTCTGATTTGAATGATTTGTATCAAAATTTAGAAAACTTTTTGATAATGTTATGATAACTTTTATGATGTTATTGCCGCAAACCATTCAATTGTTGAATTATTTATTATGAAAGAGTCTTTAGTCATAAATAATTTATCAGACATAAAACGTTTGAAAAAACTTTGTGTAAATTTGTTCTCATACAGCGTTACAATTAATCAAATCGTTAACTATTATGATAATAGATGTACTTCAATATCGTGTAAAACAATGTGTTCCTGAAAATCGATTATTTTAGATAATAATATCAGAAATAATTTATGATGAAAAGCTAGTAATAAGTATTTTTCATCTTACTCTGTCTATTGGTCTGACACATAGCTGAGCATTAGATCGTTATAACGGTTATAACATATCTCGTTATGACATTCAAAGCTATTCTTTTCTAGCCATTAGTCTGTTATTTCTATTAATCAAATCAGTTTCGTAACAAAATTTATGCTCAATATTATTAAACATACTTTAACTCTCTTTCAAGTTTATTGTTTTCATTTAATGCTTATTTAATTCATAAATATGTAGTCAGACTTATATTTAAAGCTTATGTTAAATGATGGATAGAAATAAATCACTCTATGATTGATCTTTAAATATTTTTTTCTTTCCATTTAAAACCAAGGCTTTAATAATTTGATGCGAAGCATAACTCATATAAAAAACTAATTCTCAAAGTAGATAAAAGTAAATACTTCTACTTCTTAAGTTACCGGTATATGTTTTTAGATGATAGAAAGGATTGTTTTATCAAAAAATTATTGAATAAACATTAACACAGCAAAGAATACAACAACTCTTAAGGCTATTACAGTAGTAAATATTTAACGACTTGGTGTAAACTAATGCTAATCTGAGTCTAAATAATTATGCCTGTCCTCAAATACCTTATTCAATGTTTAGTCAAAATTTCGTTATAAGTAAATCATTTTTTCAATTTTCAAAAGTCATAAATTAACACAATTCACAATTCCGACAGAGATTGTTAGCCTTAAAGTTAGATTAAATCTGTGCTCTTAAGTAATTACAAAATGTATTACAGTCTGTATACATGTAATTTTTGAGATTATTATCTGCGTATCATTCACTCTTCCGTTTTTGTATTAACTTTAGCTTCAATTATAGCTTTACTACTTTTTTTGAAAAATAATGATAAGACTTATTATTAATTTGATTAACGCGTGGGATCACACAAAGTATAAGAATATAATTAAAAATGTGTTATAACAAATGTATCAAAATTGCAAGAGAAGAGTCAAATTAAAAATGAAAGAAATACGTTTGTTGTTAATTAAGAAACTGGGATTTGCCATAAAGGATGATATATAGAGGTTTTGGCGATACTATAATAGCATCAATTATTCCACTTTTGAAATAACGTTTTCATTCAAATTCTACACTTTATGCACATTTGTATTCCAAGATTTTTCGTATATAACATAATTTTTATATAAATCTCTATTATAAATCAGATTTTCAGAGCATAGATATGGAACTTTTTAGAGATGAAAAATTATAAAAAATTTCTTTGATTTAATACACCCTAGTATTGGAAAAAACTATTTAATAATATGTAAGAGACTCGTAAGTACATCACATCAATATATAAATATAGATATTAATTTAGTTAAATTTGTGTATTTCAATAATTTATTGAACAAACATTCATATTCTGCATCCTCAACGTCCTCAACAGAACCCCCAAAGCTTAACTTCCCCTAAAAATCCGATTGACCAACACTGACACCAATACTGACCTGAATTTCAGCTCGATTTCAAGTGATAAAGTAGAGAACATTTTCTGAAGACTATGAGTGCCAGCAATGTATTGATGAAATTCAGAGTAGTTTTCATTACAAACTGAAAACTCTAGAGTGAGTTGAAGCCATTTATGCTTCATTTGATCACAAAATGCGCTCTACTTTACCACTTACTCTTAGTTAGCTATCATCTTCGTGCCCTACATTTTAAAACAGTTCAATTCAGTTTTCGGTCAATAGCTGTTTGTTGTTATTTAAAGACTTAATATCTCTCAGATCTTTATAATGTCTTCAATTCTCTTCTTTTTTCCATTTGTCTACTCATGTAATGTAACGTTACTTAAAGACATTGCTTTATAAAATGCATTTTCTAATCACAAACATTCATGAGATTAGTTCAAGAGTGAAGTTTAGTGTTTCAGAATTCTCTTAATTAAAAAGAGGTAACAATTAGTCCGAATACTAATGAGAATGAGTCAAAGGGAAAATTATTGAATCAAATGGCTTAGAAGTGAAAAACGATAAGAAATTCATCTTAATATCATCAATCATTTAGAGACAATTAAGGCTGACTTAAATTTGCGGAAAATTGCTTTGCTTTTCAGCACAAAAAATATATTGGAGATTATTTAAGAAGATTTTTCAACATATTATAAACAAATTCCTTATTTAGATTAAATTTTAAATTTTTTGAACCAATGCTGTATTTTATGATACAATAATTTTACACTATTTATGCACTTTAATAATAGTTAACAAAACAAATTTAGTAATATTCTAATAAATCATAACTTAAAATAAAAATAATTATATTAATTTTTAAGATTAATGCTGTTTTATTGAGTTTATTTAGAAATAAGTGACAAAATTTGCAATTCTGTTGGTAACTAATCTTTAAAATCTCAATTAATTAATGTATTTTTTGTCTAATCTATAAATACTGGTAAGATATCAAATGAATGCCATATAAATAATAATGAAAAATAGCATATATTTTCATTAATACAAATGGATCTGAACCGAAACTTTAAACATTACTTTCAAATATTAACCGATACAACAGCCATAAAATGCTATTTAGCTTAAGAATCATGATATTTGACAAAAATAGAAATTACAACAATTTTTCACAATAAGTTTCTGGAAAGTAATAAATTTTATTTAATTTTGAGAAACAAACATTTGCTCTAATGGTCTAAATTCGAGATTATTTTGATGTCAGGATCTATTATAGGAATATTTTATTTATAAAGAGAACCCAGAGTTGAGCCTTTGTCAACATTTGAAGCAATTAACTATTATTTATATCTTACTATTTAGGCATAAAATTCAAAAGTATTCGCAAAACAGAAAATTTTGACATATGTCTGAATAAGAAATAGAATGAAAAATTTGCATAAAATCTTATTATATTCTCAAACAGTTATTAAGAGAGCAGTGAATTTGCATAACAAATGTAATAAACTTTTCCTTATAGTAAAAAAACATTGACAATAAATCAAAGCTTAAAAAAAGTGAACATTTTCTGTTGGCATACAATTCGCGATAAAATCTATAAATAAAATGAATTTATTCTTGTGAAACATTATTTTAATTTACATTTTCCAAAAGTGCGCGAAAGAAGACAAATGCAATTTAATAGTAAATTCTTAAGGGGTTTTATGCACCAGAGGTTTCAAATGCATTTAACATTCTTTTAGTGTTAAGAGAATCATCAATATTGTATAGAAGTTAATGGGATAATGATTTACAGTAATGTTAAATTAAATTATGTGATCCGAGAACAGGGTTCTCTTCAAATCGCAAAAAATTTTGTAATGAATTTGTGAAATCTTTCCAAATAGAAAGAAGATAAATAACTAATCACTGCTTTTAATTAAAGAAATCTCGAAAATCTTTCATCTTTTAATAGACTTTTTTGCTAACAAAATAAATATTTTTTTACAATAGAGTTATTTTAATTTAATTTAAAGTCACAGAAAATTGTTTAATCAAATTAACTGTTCAGTAAACTATGAATTTGAAGTTCTTTAGTATTTTATGTTATGTCATATGAAGCTTATGTTGCGTTTCACTAAATTTTAAATCAAAAATTGAAATGAAATATGAATGAGTTAAAGAATTGTTATTCTGTGTCTCAAAATACAGTTTAAATTTATTCAGAACTTGATTTTTCATTTGTTCAATATTTTTTTCAATCGATTTCAATTCAAATATTATAATGTAATACAAACATTACTTTTTTGAATTTTTTCTTAATTTTTATAATATTCACTTTAATATAAGCTTCTGGTTGAGAATGCTTTCCAATGCAAATATTAAAAACTACCTCAATATTTAAATTTGAGCTATAAATGAATGAATTATTGAATAAACTCAAATGAATTAAATGTAAGACTTAAATGCTGTCTATAGTACATTGACAGGTATAAATACGTTGTATTTACATAAAAGAGTTGGCACATACATTCATTTTTGTTTCATTTGCAAATATAATGGTAAAAATAAAAAGTTGAAAAACATTTCTCAGAGAATTATTAAAACAAAATGAATAAATAATTGACGTTATAATAATGACTCTGAAAATGACACAGCTCTATACGACTTAATACGAATTATTTGGTTTGAGAGTGTTTATTCTCTATTATTAATATTCATAATGCTATTAAACAGTGTAAATAATTTACGTTATAAATAAAATAACAGATAAAAACTTTATAAACATATTGTTTTATTAATTTTGAAGCTAACAACGAACAGATATGAGCTCATCCTTTAGCTCTCATTCTCACTGTCCAATCAGTTCGGATCGATATTCCGTGGAATTTAGAGCATTCTTTCAGCCCTTGATTCAGACTAATGCCCAACAGTTTTCCTTAATTTAGAGATACAATAAAAAGACTGAAATCATTACACTAGTACTGAAGACTGGTATAACATGATAGCACTCACACTAGCTTTCATTTTTTTCTCACATTATTGACATTATTTTTATACTAATGATCAATAATTTATTTAAAAATAAAAAGTAAATTTTAAAAAATTCAACACATTTTCAACAATTTAATACTCGATGTAATTAGAATTCAATTTAAATATTAAGTTATTGTAACTATAATTTGATGAATTTTTATTGAGTTTTCTGAATATTTGCAAAATAATTTACAAGTTTTAAACTTTATTATATAATAAAGAAATATAACTGAGTTAACTGTAATTTTGTAATCATATCTTTATTACGGAGACATCATATTAACAATAATATTGTTTGTGATAAAAGTGTGAATTACCGCAGAATAAGCAAAGCTTAAATCCTAGAGAATAAGTGAAATAGAAAGAGGACACACATCGCACGAAACAAACATTTCCTGTGCCACTCTATTTATCATCACCACAGGAAATGCTTGAGATTCAGGCATAAGAGTTCAAAGGATAGGCAATACAGTACATGAATGACTGCCATCTCTAACGTTAGGAATCACAATGAGACGGCTTTTCTTTATTTTAGTTCACTTTTAGAGAAAAGAGAATAAGTCGACAACTTTTAGGTTTTATGAACTACTTTTACATTAGGGATTATTTTTCAAGAATGCATTCAAACCTCTGTTTTAATGATTAGTTCTAAATAACGTTCACAAGTTTTGGTAACTTTTCTGATCCGTTAAGTAAATGCCATCTTTTTATCAATTTATCTAAATTAATATAATTGAAAGTATTCTGCAATTAAATAAAATAATAGAAAAATAACACCCACTTGGCATTTAAGAATAGTAAAAGTCCTAATTTTGTATAGTTATAAATCTTCTAAATTGATGTTTTAAACGTAAATCTTAATGTTTAAGAACAAATTTAACAACAATTCCTAAATTACGATTAACTTTATCATGAAATCAAGTGCACTGAATATTTGTTAGTATTGCACACTATCGTAAATTATAGTTAAGGACAATATCAGTGTTTATTCGAAGGCTGGTATGTATCTCTTACATAAGGATCAATATGTTAGCTTCAACACAAATAGTGGCCAATATATTGACTTTCATGTCTACGAGTATATAATATTTGGCACTATATTTCAGAGACTGAACAAATAGTCTGTTTAGGAAATAGAAAAAATGCCATAAACCTCACAATTACATACATGTTCCGAATCTTGTTCACAAAATACTAATCATTTAATGGCATTTCTCTTAGTTTTTCTTTTACGATACCATTCAATGGGTCTCTTTTACAAAATTATCTATATTTTCTATAATAAAGTTATATAAATACTAATGTTATATAATTTTGTTAATTATTAGTCTCGTTATAACTAAAATGAGACCAACTTTATCTTTATTTCATTTGAATACTATAATAGTTGTTCATTAAAACATAGTATGTATTCTATGTATTATTCTTAAAATTATGTTAAAATTCTTGTTAAAAGTTATATCAAAAATAATATTATTTAATAATTGTTTTAAAGCTTGTAGTGTTTGAATAACAAAATTAATTGTATGATTAAATGTTGTGACAAACACATCGATCTCGAGATTTTAACTGCGGGTCAGATAATCCCACACCTCTTTTGTGAAATTTCCCATCGGTATGTCTCTAGTTCTTCATTTCCATTAAATACCACATGAGATGCAAGTCTACTCTCTTGAATATATTTTTGCAGAAAATATTTTTATTTTCATATGGAAACTAATGAATGACAGTTGAGGTTATGATTAATTTATTTGGAATCATGTGTTTTGATGGGATATTAATGGTAAAAGTCAGATGAATCAAACTGTTAACTTATTTACGTAAATACATTGATAGAATACCACATAATTTGTTATTTTTTGACATATGACAAGTAAAAGAGTCCTCGATTCTTACGAGGAGTCCTTTTTTAAAGAGAAATTCCGGCTGTCATAAAATTTTTTGAGCTATCTTTACATTTTATATTCTTTGACTTCAACTTTTTTCAAATGATTAATAGATTTTAAATGGTTCGCAACACATATCGATTTGTTTCAAAACATTTGTGTCCTTCAATTATAGTTGACTTTCTTGTTTGTCTCTGAAATAACTCAATTTAAATGAAGTTAACTTACTCTTAAATATTGTCGTCAACTAAATGTTAAACTAAATGTTTCGATTCGGCCCAAAATTCTTAATCTTAATTATCAGAAGGTTTTGATCTGTTCTCAAAAATTATGAATTTATATTCAAGTTTGTTCATAAATTTCAAATTCCTTAACATTAATTTAATTTCTTTATAAATTCATAACTTATGTGTGCAATAAATGAGATTTGAGTCGTAAAGAAATGAGAGAATTTGAATTTTGAAAAAAAATCAATAACTTTTTTGGTTCTGCATTATTAAAGCTAAAAAGAGTGAAATAAGTTATAGCATTAAAATAAGAAAGTTTTGCATAAGAGACCGTACAATACCTAATGGCTGTTGTGATCATTATTCTCTTTGGTTGCAATGAAAACATTTGTTCTGTCGTCGCATTGTTTTTCCTCCCATCACCTCAAACACAACTTTTCCCCATAACATTAGTGTCTTAATGACGGCCCAACTCTTTATGTTTGTGGTGAAAGTGGGAGAAAGAGAAGAAAGACATACAGATAGACAGACATATAGATAGACAGACACAGAGACAGAGAGCGTCTGAAAGTAACACATATTTTTAGTGTCACATAAATTTGTCATTACCCACAATAGGCTCAAATCAATCTTATATGAATAGCAAATTACACACATTGCTTGACATATAAGGAAACAATATTTCTATACAATGATAACATTAATAATAATAGCAGTTTATTGCATAAAAAGACACAAAAATTTGAAATATTTTTTAAATTTAGCTGTCCTTTAATGAAAATAAAACTTATTTAGTCTTTAATCGATTTGACACATAATAAATTTCAAATAAGGATAACTTATGATGAATTGCTTTATGCCGAGCAAAATGTATTGATAGTGAAAAATTCTATAGCTATTAATCAGTTCCTAACAATCATTGTCATCGTCTTTAACAAGAAACTGTTCGCTCAGTCTATAGAAGAAATAATTTCAAAGTTTGATTATAGGTTAAAAATTTCTTAAACGAGTTAATTGGTTAATAGTATTTATTTTATATTTATTTTTAGTCAACAACTATAATGATATTCATATTTTTTGTAACAATTTAGTAATGAAGAAAAGGACCACAATTGCATTTAAATTAGCAGTCATTGTATTATAGATAACTCGTAACAAAACTTTATTTCTTATTCATTTAACACTTTTCTTTAGAATTATATCTTTTGTGTTTCGTTTGTGTTAAATGAATAAGAAATAAAGTTTTGTTACGAGTTATCTATAATTCATTGAATAAATAGAAGAATAAAGTAATTGACGAAACACTTAAGACTCAATTCAATTTAGTTTTTTGTATTACTTTAAAGTCAATTGTTTTACAAAAGACCGAGTCATTAGGCAAACGCCTGTAATTTGGATCTTGTCTTATGTTTTATCGATATTTACTTTAAAACAATAAGCATTAAGAAGGTATACATGTTTTCTATTCATTATTAATAGAATAATGATATGACAAACAAACATAATGATAGGTTTTGTGCATTTGACTAATAAAGCAAACCTCTCAAGAATCTGAGCTCATTCTCATAACTATAGAAAAAGAGATAAAATGATGAATTATGTGATACATTTGTTAAACAAATTTTTGTCTCACAAAAATGTGAACGATATTCATAATTCAATTTTTTGAATATCTCTTTAATTGGTTTTGAATAGAAGTTAGAATTTGATTGAAATTAATTGCCAAGAATTAGCAGACTATTGATGATGTGTTCAATAATAGTGCAACACCTAAATTGTACTCTTGTCGACTTCAATAAAAAAAACTAATGTATTGTCATATATCAAAAGTACTATTTCTTGCCTCTGCTCTAGAATTGTAGCTCTAGACAAATGGTCAAAGAATAATGATAAGCATTGAAGAAATTGTTTGCAGTACAACTTTCCTATTGTGCAACTAATTTAGAGAATAAAACAATAAATATTCTGATTTTTCTCTTGCAATAAGGAATTAATGTATTAGTGTTAGTATTATTTCTTGAGCTCTATCATTGTTTCCGTTCACTCAAACTTATAATAAAAGATAATTAATTGAAATTTAAGTTATTAGACACTAAATTAAAAAAAGTTTATTTTTGATTCAAAGTTAAAATTGAACAAAATAATAATCAAAACGAATACATAGATTTGCACTTTTTTCAATTATTGGAGTCTAAAAGTGAAGATTTAGTCTCTTATTGATTTCAATGATCTGATACGACATATTTACAGTTATATAACTAACACATAAGGAAAAGATCAATAATTATAATACAACTTTTTCTCCAAGTATTATAAAAAAGACGTAAATATTCATAAATTATTGAACGTGTGTTTTAATTTATTTATAATACTACAGTATATCGATTATGTATGGAAACGCGTTTAATTGACGTCAATAATTAAAATGATTAATGATCTGAAACATGAAGTTATTTATCGTAAAATTAATTTTTTTCTTATAATTTTGAACTCACTTGTGTAACAATCAAGTGTATAGATTTGTGATCCTGTCTGTATTTACTGTTAAATGAAACGTAGAGACGTAATGCACTGCAATGCAATCACAATTATATATGCAATTTCTGATTCAGCCTTTGTTCATACAAAAGAAAGTAATTTCTATTAATGCAGTTTAGTTATAAATGCCATACAAAAAATTATTTATTTATTTATTTATTTGCATAAAATATGGTTACTTTTAATAATTAAATCTTAATCGAATTCAAAAAGCGATTAAAAATTGAAATATTTTGTTAAGAAACAGCAAACTCTGTTATTTAAACTTTAAACTCCTTAAAATTTAATCTTTTTCTCGATAAAAACTTTTTAATCTATCGATATTGCAATGAAAATGCCTTAAAGATACTGTAGTTTTAAACTTTTTATTTAATCTTTAAAGAACTGAAGTTTATCTGAAATATAGTTCAACAAAGATATACTTTTTTGAAATAGATTGAAAGCAAACGATTACTGGAACTATCTTTTCAAAAAATACTGTAAATTAGTGAATGCACTCCAATAAATGCAATACATTCGAAAAATAAAATAAAATGGCTTTTATATAAAAAATTAACAAAGTTTTGAACTTTATTTTAATGGAAACCTAGATTTTTACTTAAAATGAATTAAATTTAATTTTTAATTATTTGTAATCATATTCATGAGACATTTTATTGAAGGCTTAGTTTCCATTTTATATTAAGATTTTTTCAACTAATGTGTATAAAAAAAAAGTTTTGATGATTTAATGATTTAAAGATTGAAACCTTTGACGCATCAAAACTTCATCAATCATTCAGAAAGTCGTGCTTACCATACAAAGTCTCAAATTGATTTCCGAACTTGAAAAGAAAGTTTTTTTATTTCTCAAGTTTTTTAATAAGTTCATCAAAGATTATGGGTTCCGATTACTATTGCTTTTGCTTATCGTCTACTTATGTGAATAAAGCAAAAGAAAATTATCTGACATTAGCAGTAGTTTTGAGAGAATAATGTTTAGTTTCATTACAGGCACTAAATTGTATCAAATAATAGATCAAATTTAAGTGAGATTAACGACAGGATAATAGATTGAATAAAATTACATTAGAATTTAGGATAAATTTACCTAAAAGTTAAAAGATTTTATATTTACCGGAATTTCTTATTGTAAAAATAGTTTGTGTTTTAATAAAATTGAAATAACAACAAATGGTTGAAAATTTTTAAAATATTCAATTCTGGCTAAAAAGCATTAAAATGATAAATAAATAAATCAAATTTGGAATAAAAAAATTAGTAAAACCTAAAATATGGTTATAAAGTAATAATCAATACTGAAATAATGTAAACAAATGAAATTATTTACAGATTTATTCTTATATTAAAAGAGAAATTCTTATATTCTTATTAAACCGTTTTTTGAGGTCTTGTTAAGAATACTCACTGATTATCTCGAGTTTCTTCCACAATAATTGGTCTATTGTTAAAGTTAATGTGTTGAACATGTCATGAAAAGGATATAAAATTGGGAAAACCTAATCTTGAATTGACTAATGGTTTTGTGTTTTCTGTCTTTAAGAAAAGTTTTCAAAAGTAATTGAAAACTCTTATCAAATTAGTCAATAAGTAATATATTTACAGCTCTTATGTTGTTACAAATGGCTAATGGCTTTTGTTTGAATCGATATTTAGTCTAATAATATAATTCAAGTTCTGACAATTTTGAATTTAACATTTTTTCCTTATTTTTAGTTAAAATGCTAACAGAATTTCCAATTAAATAAATAGATAATTGTAAAAATGCTGTACTATTATGGAATTTACTGCATAAGTGATTTAAAATCACTAAACTTATACATTGCACGCATGAAAGTTTTTAAACTTATATTTAAATTCTTCTACTCTTATGAATTCATTAAACTTAATAATACTTAATATTCAATTTATTTTAAGCTTTACTTAAAGAGTTGAGAGCTGTTATACAATTGACTAACAATCTTATACAATACAGAACTTTACAGACTTTCAATAATTTAAAAATCTATGGAAATTTGAACTTACTTCACAATTTTCACACATTCATAGAATTTGCATCAAACGGGTGCATATAATAAATTATTGTCTTTAATTTATAATAAGTATAACTTAATTGGAAATCTTTTACTCAAATGATTGTTGAGTATAGAAAAAAATATGAAAAGAAAATAAAAGAATCTGTTTGTGTCATGTCATGCGATGGCGAATAAATGCGTTCATCATTTAGGTTTGCAGTAAAGAGCAATTGATTGCAAGCCATGACTTGAGGCAGTGTTGCGTTGGTCGCAGTTAATCAAATCGAAAGTTGACTAACTCTAAAAAAATGAAATAAAAACTATGAAAATAAAAAAGTTATAGCAAAACAATAAGTTAACAATAGTTTAGTTATAAATTAGTTAACGCGGACGCGGACTGAGTTTCAATTATTTATATCCCATTGGGATTTATGATGAACTGTATAACCATTTTTTTGATACCACGAAACTGTCGTACAAAAAATCAAAAGTTTTGTGGCATTATTTCATTTCCTGTATGAAAATCAAACATTTCCATCAAAATACGTTACACTTCTATTGATATGTCTGCCTATAGATGTATACGTTAAAGGAACCTGACGTGTGAGCTCTTCTAGTTTAGTTGGTATAGTTGTGAACATGTTTGCCATCATGTCTTCTCTTATTTATCTGAGTAAACATGTTTAAAAGAGAAAGTAAACGGCACTTAAATGTCCAAAAGTTAAAAACTATCAAATAAATAGATTGTTCCAAATCTGATATTTCTCTTTAGGTTTCTATTCGACTGCAGACTTGCAATTCTTGTTAAATGCTTTTATAGAATCAAAATTAAAAATAAAGAAAATTGCATTAATACTTCATTTTTTCAATTTAATGTCTATAAGTGAGACCAAACCCTAAATTTTGAAGTAGCTTTGGAATCGATATTATAAGTCAAAAGTTTATTTATAGCACTATTTGAAGAGTGAAAGAATAGTATTTTTTGCAGATCCACGGAATGTCAAATTTTCTCCTTTCAATTGAGTGAAGCATTTGTTATGTCAATCATAAACCGAATGCCATCAAATGCTGATACCATCAAATACCAGACACGCATAATTTCCTCTTGAATTTGTTCGCCTTTTGTCAAACTCTTCTGCAAACAAAGCGCTGCTTTAAATTCTAGTTATTGCATATTTTTTGTCTGAAAACTCTTATAAACATAGAATATTATCCAAAGAAGTACTGCCAATAAGACACGCGCATTGAAGAACTCATGTGGTCAACCGCACTGCTTCGCCCATAAGGGTCTGGGCTTTGGGATAATTTTTTTAATGCAGAAAAGAATTGTTTGTATTTTAATTGCATTAAATTAAAAGCTTTACTAAAAATGATTTATAAACAGCTGAAAAGTTGATTAAATTACTCGAACCTCCAATATACCCTAATTTTCCCTGTATAAGTCGCACCCACAGATAAGTCGCACTACTGAAAATAACCCCAATAACCCCAATAACCCCACTGAAAACAACCCTTTGTATAAGTCGCAGTCATTATTTTTTCAAAATTTTAACTTTTTTTCTTCAGATAAGTCGCGACTTATACGGGGAAAATTAGGGGTAATGTTTGAGTATTAGTTATTGATATTTATCACTTTGTTACTATACGTAGTAGTTATCAAAATATGTTTTGATACCAGTACTGTCGTTGAAATTAATAAATTCAGTAAATTGAAAGAACAAACATATTCTAAAGTTATCTGTTAACTGATATCAAATGATAGTAGCTATAAAAATGACATTTTAACAAACTATGAATAATTGATATCGACATAAAATAGATCTGAAGATGAAATAAAGTGAAGCCAAATATTCACTAGATATTTGTTAGAGAACCAGTATTTGTACAAATTATTTCTTTTCTATCACTTCATTAGAAACTGCTATTGAAAGATGAGTTAATTGAAAGATACACCACTTTTGCAGTGAGTGACACACAATGGGGGAATACATGCAATCTTTATCCTTATTGATTCAAAATGTGTGGAATCACATTACAAATAAAAGAGATTGAAATGAAAGACAAGTTATTGAACGTGCCTTTTTTAGTGTATACAGTAAAACCTCTCTAAGTTGATCACTCATTGGACACCAACTTTGTGATCAACTTACAGAGTTTATTAACATATAGAGGTTAATGTTAACCTATGGGATTCGCAACAGACACTAATATAGTCATCAAAATAAGGAGGTCATCAGCTAAAAGAGGTCATCAACTCTAGAGGTTTCACTGTACTTTCATAGTTAACTTTTGATTATGAGATTAATTCAGTCTCTATAAGATTCTGGCGCTAATTATTCCATACAAAAGCATAGTTTTTATTATACTCAATCATTATTTCATCTCTATATTGACATCAGTTGAATAATTTTATATTATTCTTCATATCAATTGAAGTAGAAATTATTTTATGAGCAATTTTTAATTTCCGTTATTTCTTAAGAATAATTCTTGTAAATAAAGTTTCTTTTTAGTCAAATTCTAAACTTTGGTTTTGTTTAGGATTTTGTGTAAAATTAAAAAATAGAGCAGATATGAAAAATTGCATTCTAGTGATTAAACATTTATTTAAAACATAGTTTAATAAACAAAAACTATATAATCTTTAAAAATCTCAAATGGATTAAATGAAATTCGTCGCAACACAAGAATGACATTTAAATGAAATAAAGTTTAAAATTAAATTTTAAGACTTAATCAAAAAATTATAAACTTTATCAATTACTCAAAAATAGCATGAATTTTATTCTTTAAATATTTGTCAGTAGTGCAGAATATGAGTAAAGCTTGTGCTGAGCTCTTGCCAGCTTAAGTTAAAGCTTGAATATTTAGATACAAGCTCAAGATGAGTATTGGCAATAATATATTGAATTGAGAGGAAGCAAACCTACATAACCTACATAAATGAGTGAAAAGTGAAATTATGTAATTGTAAATGTTGTAACACTTACCGGCATTATTTCAAATCAGTTTTAAGCAAATTACTGCACAGGTACAGGTGTTTTAAAGGTGAAAAGTGGCAAATCTACCAATTTTTTAGAACTTGTTGTTGTGTTTGTAATTCTTTTAAATAAAAGCAAACTTATCTATTTTTTATAAACTCATAAATAAAGCTCATTTCAAAAAATGAAGCTCAAACTCATGCATAATGAGCTTATGCTATATATATATAAACTTCTGTGAGAAACGCATCACTTCTTAGAAGTAAATAACTTTTCAATTGAATGAAAGAGATATGATTTCGACTCTTTATGGCAGTGATTGCTTCAAAATTGAATGAACTAAAGTTTCATCAATAATACATTACACGTAATTCAAAGGCGTTTATTTACTATTTCAAAAGTGGACAAGAGATCTGTTTATGCAGAAAGTGATTCGAAATAAATTGAACAGAAATTATTCAGTATTTGATTTTGACCGGTAGACTATTTTAAAACGATTTCAATTTGCGATTCTTA
>JAQGCH010000261.1:0-27630 GCA_034699485.1 Nanhermannia elegantula
TAAGAATATTATACTATACGGTAATATCAAAGTCAATATTTGTTCGTTACTTATCAACACTCCAACTGTTTCATTTGGATAAATATCAACAGAAGAGCTCATATTCCTGGTTATGTCTTCAGTAAGAGTATTATTCCTCACAATTTGAGCGAATGTTGAATTTTCTGATTCCATTGATTGTGATTCTGAATATTGAAAAAAAGACTAATATTTGAGACGTGAAGATAATTATCTTTTCTACTAATCAATCAATCTATTGATTATGTTTTGTAATAGACAAATAGGTTGCGATTTTTGGACTTTTCGTAAGAATAATCTGATGAAACGGAAGAATTCGTTTTATATTTTGAGTTATAAATTGTATTTCTAATTATTAGGGATCGGATTTTTGCATAAATGCATGTTTTTATGCTTGTAGTTATCGTTATTTAACTTAAAAATAAGCACGAATTACATAATTACATTGCGATTAATAGTAGTTTTGTTTTGTATAAAAATGCATATTTTCAAGTTTATAGGACATAAATGCATATTTGTTCATACTTTAGCAAATTTTTTGCAAGTAATTACATATTTTGCCTAGTTTTACCATATGCCCTGTTAATTTTAGAACAAAAGGTGTCAATCTCTAAGGCAGTAATGTCCCACTGGCTGGAAGGTCGGTTCAAACTTATTGGCAACTTTTAAGGGACAAATTTGCAAAAAGAGCGAACTTTGCCGTACGTTCTTTTTATTTTAGAAAGTATTAATTTGTAAGGTATGCAAACAGAACAAATAACAAAATGCCTAACTGGAGGCTTAGTGAAGAAAAAGTTAAAATAATTTAACTTTTATTTCAAAGTGAAAATATAATCTGTGTTTAAGTGATGAATTTGAACCCTCCTTAACTTTAACAACATGTTGAACAACATCTGTATTGGAACATTATATTGATTTCCTAAAAATTTGTTTACATTATGAATTACATTCTTTATGTTAAACAAGTGTCTAAACTAAAAAACATTTTATATCCCACCCTATGTCCAAATTCCTAATTTTTAACTGTAGTTTATATGATAAATCAATTAATTAAAATAACAAAACCAGCAAAATATGCTGAAAATATATTTTTTTTATTAAGCATAAGACATATTTGTTTCGAAAACAATCAAAATTTTTCTTAAAAATGGATAATTAAAGAAAATATGGCATATTTTTTATCGTATATTTAGCGAATTTTTTATGCATAATGGCATCAATATTTCGGAAAAATAAATACATAATAATCCGATCACTAAAAATTATATATACTTTTGAATGGAGAACCAAAAACTGCGAAAAAAGATTTTCATTTTCACGACATTTACTTTCGCTTTCGTTTCACTTTCACTGAATTTTACTTTCATTTCATTTCACGAAATTTTTTGATTTTCACTTTCGTTTCGCTTTCACTTTCGGTTTTACAATATTTTAAAAACTGTAGTTTCATAGGATTTTTTGTGAGTCACTTCATTTAATGATGAAAAATATGAGAAAATTCAAATCATTCATAAATTAGCGCTATTTTTGTACGTGCTGTGCAAATCTTTGGAATCAAAACTATAGTAAATGTTGCTTTGTTTCAATGCAACTTTGAAACGCTACATAAATTTAGTTTTTTAAATAATAAGAATGCAAAGTGAGATTTAATCCAACTTTGTGTGAAAGTTTTTTTGCGAGTTCTGGTTTACTCTAAAAAAATTTCATCAAAATTTATCAATGAATAGCTTCAAAGAATAGCTAAAAAACCACGATCATAGGTCTTGCAACTGAGTGTACAACAATCAAAATGTGCACATACAAGCGGACAGGAACGACAAAACTAATTACTTATCTGTTACAGTTTGTTAAAATATTACAGAGTATACGAAACTATAAACTGAATAATTCTGTTCCAATAAATGAACGTAGGGAAATTAATAGTAAAAAATAAAAACTTTGCTGACCTTTGGAAGGTTTCTCACACAAAAAACGACTAAACTGACCAAATGTATAATAATACTGTATATCAATTATTTGATAAACAGTTGATATAAAATATTGTATTTTGACACTTCTTATTATTAGACATAATTAATGGTTATTCATATCAACAAACATCTGTCAAAGTTTGTTTACTTATATCAAATTTGACTGAATTGAATTGCAATAAATAATCTAAATATAAATGTTTTAATTTATTATGAAATGCATACCGTTTAATAAACTTAACCAAATCCCTGATAAAATACAGACAGACCTGTCACAAACTTAGTTTGACACTCAATTCGTTGGCCTATTAAGTAGAATACAATCCAATCGCAATATAATACCATTTTTTTTATTTAATAAAAAACACGCAGATTAATTATAAGATGCTGTTTACCAGTGCCTATAGAGATATAACCTTCATTCGGTATCAGACTATAGATCTCTCAGTTTCTGCATAATTAGGTGCCACCGAACTTTTGTTTTGAAAATATTTATTTAAATCAATTATTCAGAAAGCTATAAATCCAACAAATTAATTGACTTATTATGAACCATTGCTCACAACTCATAAAACTTAAATATAACTCTGATACATTAGTAAACAGTGGAATATAAGGGAATTTTTAATTTTGAAAAATAGAGTTTAAAGTACATGGTTACAGCTCGATAAACAAGGCAAGAGCTTTTCGGGCTCGGTGGCGAGCCTGAGTAAATTAAAAAAGACTGAGCCTAAAATCCTCGAGCCTGAGCCATGAGCCTGACCCTGAATAGAAGTTTTAGTAAATGATATTAAAGTAAAATTATATTTTACATAAGCACTACGCAACTCGTATAACTTAAAAATAGCTGATATTAACTCATGGAATATTATTAAAAATTTAGTATTTAAAAAGCATTGTTATAGCCTTTACCATACCTGGACAAGCTCAGGATCTTTGGGGGGGGGGGGCTTCATTTCAAGATTTCTTAAAAAACCGAGGGAGGGTCAAAACTCATCGATTTTAATAGGCAATTTTTCCTCAAATTACATTTTCCCGCAAAAATTTTTTTTTGAAATTTCTTCCTTTTTGGAGAATCATTTAAAAATGATAGATTTTAATGCCATTTATTGATGCATTAATGCATGGAGCTATTCAATAACCTTTTAAAGGAATTTCAATTATAATAAAATCTGAAATTTTAATCAAAATCAAAGTGGGGACCAAGGTACGATTTTTTGATATTCAAATTTTTTTGGGGGATACACTATCAAGGGTTTAAAGAAGTATTTTTTGTCTTAAAGTATTGTATATTAAATCCTGATTTAAACGTATACTAAATGAAACCAATTGTTATGAAGCCATTTAACAAACATGAAAAGTTGCAATAAAACAGTTAAACTTTCACAAAATACAAAAATTTCAACTTATATTTAGAATATGAACTAATTTTTATTCTACAGTATATATATGTAATAACTTTATATATAACTTTGTGATCAATTAATTTAATTTAAATAAATAAGTGTAGAAAAGTCTAATTTATCAAAATTGTCTCTTACTGTCAATATTGTATATCCTATAATAGTTGAATTAGTCTCTGGAAGATTGGTTCAGTTCTTTACCAAATAGTATTATCGGTTTGTATTAAATATTAATTTGCAATGTTTTGTTTCAATCAATTTTGAACATCACTTCAATTGTTCACTTTTATAAGTAAAATGAAAGTGAGACCAACTTAGTTGATAAGTGACTTATTTAGGCTTTGCCCACATGTCAACTTCAACCTAACTATTCATATTTGAAGCGCAGATGCAATAGTTTTCGTTTGAGAAATAACAAAAAAACAATTTTGTCAAAACGCTATTTGGGATGAGTTAAGCATTAATGAGTTTTTTTACTCGAAAACGAGTAGTTTTACTAAAATGGATATATCTTTAATTCATTCACGAGATAATAGATATTAAGTGATTTCTAAAGATATAAATTGTACTCTAAATGACTTTAAATATTGATATTTTATTAAAATACAATGCACTGTAAAGTATACTAACAAGAATAGTAGGGAAGTGTAGAAATCTTCATTTTAATCTAATTTTTTTTACAAACAATGTTTAGCATCCTTATTGAGAATTTGATATTTATTTTTGCTAAAAAGCTGCTTTCATGATAATATGGCTCCAAAATTAAACATTTCCATAGACTTCTATTACTAAAAATTTCGTTTTTTATAATATTATTTAATGGAGAAATATTGTTTTAGTGCAACCATGTATTATACATCGTAGGATTCAGCTTTTCGAGTCTAGCAATTTGATACTATATATGACCAGATCCGACTACCCAAACATGGTCAGGCAGAATATCTGTTTATGCATGAAGTACGAAATTATAATCATTGTTATACAGAATTGTTCGGTTCTGGTAGTCTTATATCTGATTTATATTTTTTGTGTAATTCAAATTTTCATTCACTATTATAAACTAAACTCTTAATTAGATTATTTTTGTTATATAAATGTTTATATTTTTTCTGGAATAAAACAAAAACTATACATCAGATATAAGATCTGATACAATACAGTATTTATAAATGTCTTTTCAATAGCTTTAATTTGACACTGGTCACAAACCTTTCTGATGAAGGTATGATAGACTACGCTTAATTGAAATTTTGCAAATTTCAAGTTTGGTGCGCTGCCCTGCTCAAGTTTAGAGTTTTCTGGACAAACAAAAATAGATGTGTCTAATCATTTTATGAGTACTTTCATTTCTATTGATTAGAATTTTAAAAATTACCCAGCTTTTCTGAGCATTTTAGCTGTATAAATTAATAGACAGTTAGGCAGCGTATCACATCTCTCTAGTCAAAAGTTCCGTCCCAATAAAGGATGTACTCAAAGAAAATTTTCACTAAAATTCATTATTGTTTAGGGGTAAATAACTTCCAAAAACCGAGGGAGCCATTTATGTCAGTGACTATGTATAACTAAAAAGCAATTTATTAGGAGAACCAGCTTTTTTATTTGTGGTCCTATCTTAGGAAATAAATTATAAGTTTTAAACACGAATTAAGTAATAACTAATTAAATAAAACATACTTTATTTTTGGTTAAATCCCTATTTTCAACATAAATCCCTCTTTTCTTTTCCCAAAAACTAAATTTAGAATTTTAGACAGTCCGCAAATTGTGGTATTATCTAAAAATTATGATTAAAATAAATTTCCATCAGAAAACGGACTAAAATAACTATCAACAAAAGGGAATAGGTACATCAATTTTCTACATAGGAATATAAATAGGTCAATTTTTTTTGATGATTTGAGTTTTAGTTTTTGTGATTAACGCAAATTACGAAGTATACACAATACACTATGGGAATGAGTTGATGCTGTACATTCTCAAATCTATACTACTAATTTTGCAATGTAACTTTGTGTTCCGCCCAATGAGAATTCAACATGTGTTGTACCAATACATGATGTCTTAAAAACTGTTCTCTATATACACTGTAGATTAAAGGCAAACATATTTCTAAAAACGCCGGCCCGACCGTCCTGACGGCCAAAACAAAAAATTATAACCGACAAATCGTAACTAAAACAACAATTGAAATGTTATATGTTAATAATTTTTACCAGTTTTTGTACCTAAACATTTAAAATTGAAAATTTTTTAAATTTATAAATCCCTATTTTAAGTCTCTATTATTGGGTTTTAAAGTACCAACCAAAAATCAATGTTTTAAGTCCCTACATTTATATATAAATATATTTTATTAAAAGTATGTAAAATTATAATTTTTCATAAGAAAACCCGAATCGGTAACAAAAATAAGCCGAATTCGATAATTGGCTCAGCCCATAACGACAAAACCTGCAAAAATCTGACTCGAATTTAGAGCAAATGTGACATCTTCTTAAAAGAAGTGCTCAACTAAATGTTATGTCAAATATAAAGTCTCAAATCTATCATTATATCATTCATTGATTTGTTATCCAAACAGCTAATTATCATTCATTCTTCAATAGTATAAGGATTTTGGTCACATTTTATCAATATTTTAGTCTATTTTTATTAATTATATTTCTAACGCATTTAGTTAAGCACAAAAAAGAGTGAAATCAGAAAACGCTTGTCTCTGTTTTTTGTTAAGGTATATTCGATTCTCGTGCAACAATATCTATGGACTTCTGTGACATCCTATAGAAAAACAATTCATGTATTACTGTATTGAATAACATTACGTTCTATTCAACGCAAAAAAATCGAGTGTATTATTGTATCAGTCATACCATGAAATGTTACCATAAATTAAGTCTATATGGGGGTAGGAAAAATATTGCCCCCTAATTTTTTTATGACGTAGTTTATGGTACATTTCATGGTAAAAAATTTGAAACGTTTCGTTATGAGTCGATTATTTTGGAGTCTATGTATATATGTTTTGGGAGTCGAGAGAGCGGGTTAGTTTCATTTAAATGACGGGTACGGCCACAGAGTCAAAAGTCGGGGGAGTTATTTATTAGATAGCTAAAGGACACGGGTAATAACACAAAATGAGAGGATCAGAGGTTTAATTATTTATTGGTCGGGTAGGGAAAGCCAGAAGTGAAACGTTTAGATTTAGTGCTTCATCAATGGGAGAAACCAATAATATAACGATTCTAATTAAATTGTTTAGCAATTCAATAACTATTTAATCCGTTCCCAGGAACAAAAGTGCTAGTTGGCTAGTTTTCTAAATTTTAGAAAATCATCAGATTTTACACATCTTTTTAGGAAAATACGAAAAATATAGTTTCTTCGATTTACATAAAATGTTTTTTATTATCTAATATTTGGTCATTTTTTTGAATTCACAGACATTATTAGTTGAACTTTTTTTTTAATAAAGAAAATGATATTTAAATGAAAACTTAAGCTTTAAAGGAAGGAAATGAAGGAACTAATCTCTATAATCCGCAAAATAGCTGTACAGTATATTATGCCGGTATGCTCTACATTGGGTGTGCTCTACATTAGGTGTGCTGTTAATATCATTAAGTTAAGAAACTTTTTTAGACAAAAGAGAGTTCACTAATTTGAGACTAATTTATGTGCTTTGATTGTGTTCAGAGTTGTTTAATTAACTCAGTTTAATAAAAAAACGGTTCTAAACATTAATGAGATTAATAAGATTTTTAAAAACTTGTATATCATATTTTGCTCATATATTACTTAGTTTTCTTAGAATAACAAAGTAACACATTCTGTTAATTTTAAGAAACAGCTCTTTGTTTTGACGATAGAATGAAAACAACATTAAATTGGACAAAAAAATCGAATATTGAAAAAGTTTTCAACACGAATATTGAGGCAAAAGAGAGTTTCATTTAAATCGATTCGTTTAATAAAATTGAATTTTATGAAAGTAAACGTAATGGTATTTTACGCAAATCCTCACAAATACGAATATAGTTACAGAAAAATAAGTTAATTTTTTAAAAATGTTGTCAAATGTTTAGTCTCTAGTTTTTATAAGAAATGAAACTAATTTTTAAAAATTTGTATTTTCTTTCAATTTGAATACGTATTGTTACAGTTCAATAATAATATTATTATATAAATTAATTATGTATTTAATATTATTATAAGAGAAACAAAATTAATTAATATTTCGATTTGAAAGAAATAAAGATAAAAATAGACTGCAAATAGAGTCTCTTTATAGCAAATGGTAGTAATAAAAAGTTAATATTCATACGTACAGAAAACACAGATAGTTTAATGTAATTAAATTCTGGTTGTTTTAAACATTATGCTGTAGTAATTTCAAAAGTGTTAGAGACTTGACAGCTGGGCTGTTAAACCGTAAGTTACTGTAAAAATATAAGAAACATAAAAAACATTAAATTGATTTGGGATCATCAATTGAAACAGATCGATATCATAATCAGAGCTTGGATTTATATAAAGATCTGATGAATATTTTTCGAGAACTTCTTCATATGTACTGCTCATAGACTTCAGGCTACAATCGATAGCCATAAGTTTTTGAATTCTTTCATGAGAGACAATTTCTATTTTTAGAGTTTATTTGTCCCTCAATTGAGATAATTCTTTCAATTGAAGCATTTGAAGGCGGAATAGATTATTGAATTCATTATTTAATTAAATGGCCTTTGTTATGACCAGGGCTATCAATTATATGTAAATACATATCTCTATTTCCTCTTCAAATCACTTTGAAATTAAAAAATGTATCCGATTCATTAAATAAGTTTTTAAATGAGCTAACATTCAATTTACATATAAATACATATTTCAGTCAATATTAAAATACATACATATTTTGACTTTTTTTTATAAATTGATACATATTTACATAAATTTTCTTATAAAGATTTAGTTAAAGGTAAACTAATCCACATGAATGGAGATTAAGAGACAAAGACGTTCAAATCAATAAAATCATTAATTTTTTTATATATGTGAATGTATTACATTTTTAAAATTATCTATTATTTTTGTTGGAATCAATTAGAAAAGTAAAGTTTTATAGATCTTTGTTTAACTCTTATTAATTGTATTATCCTTGGATTGTGTAGATTGCGTATCCGGATAACAGAATACTAGTCTAAAATAATAGTATTAAATATTACTCTTCTATATATTAGACATTTCCAATGGGAAGTCAGGGGTTAAACCAGATAGGTAACACTTTTCAAAATTATGAAATATGTTACCTTGGTCCCCCTTTGATATTTTCATTCTTTTTTCATGTTACTTTTCGATAATAATATATTAAAAATTTTGGCGCGAAATTGTTTTTAAGAAAATTGCATTAAAAGCGATAATTTTGCCGCTATCATGTATTTTCTATAGTTTACTTTTTATTTCATATAAACGTAAAAAAAATTTAAATATTAATTTACATATTTTGCTGGTTTTTCGCACATATTTACAAACATATATTAAGAAAATAAATACATATATTTTACAGCCTTAGTTATGACTATAAAAATAGTTTTTTAAAGCCTAATAGGTGGCAGCATTATGAGCAGGGTTGCCAAGGCGGGGGTTTTACACCCCCTGGAAAGTTGGAAAACTGGATACCCCCAAGATTTTTCCTAAATCCTAAAAAATTGTCTATCAAATCCGATGAGTTTACACACACCCCTAGAATTAAAAAAAATTTAGACTTACAACCCCCTGAAGAGGCTTGGCGAACCCTGATTATGAGTATTTTTCGTAATTTACTCTTCACCGAGTAACTTACTTTCTTACAACCTAGCTTCACAGTAATGTGTCTCATAGTACAGTAACTGTATATAACGCGATGCATTGAATGCTATATAATGACAGGAATATGTATGTCCTTCTAAAAACGCGAATACTGACAATTATAGAACCGAACCAATGGTATAATACGGCTCAGTAATACTTGAAATGCGGTCAGTGGCTATTCATTTTCCAGAAAACTGATCAGTGACTGAGTTTTCGAAAAATTAGGCTACGCCACCAATGCTTTTCAATGGGAAAATTGAGAGACATCTCTAGTAAAAAGGTATGCACACCTGTGCCAGTTAAGTATTGTTTAAATACCGTATGAGCCTTTCAAACCTTCAATTAGACTTCTATTAACAGAAAGCTTTAATCTATTCACTGACTTAAAAGAATGCGTGACTGCTTACAAATAAGTGGCTATTTGAGCAAAAAATATCAGTTTTTCAATAGTATAACTGTATTAAGAGATGTATTATTTAAATAAATAATAACAAAATTTTTTCTCATATTTTCTTGAGTTATCCCTTTTCTTATGAAAGGCCCATAGCTAGTGGATAATTAAGTTAACGATAGCTTAAAAATATTAATTTTCAAAGTTGTTATTCTCAAAAACTTATAGTAAAATGAATGCAAACACAATTCAATGGCTTTACTTCATTAAATTTTTCATCGTTGAGAAGCAAACTATTGGGATGTCTGGATTTGGCCGCAAAGCATATTTTAATAAATACTTTGGCGTAGATTTAGAGGAAATCAACAGTTGGAGAGGACAACAGTTAATACAAAGCCGCTGCCGTACTTCAAAGGTCACTAATAATGAAAACATATTTGAAGTGAAGTTCGATTGCAATCACTTCAAACCTAAAGAAATCACTGTTAAAACTGATGGCAATAGTATTGTAATTAATGGACAAAAATAGTATATTTGTAGAGTCCATTCGTCGTTATGCAATTGTAGTTGAATGTGGTCCACAAGACATTTCTCTCAACTCAAACGGTGTGCTCACTATTGAAACGCCGATAAAACGAATTGAAAAGAAGAAGAAAGAGTCGTATCCATTTCGGTCTCAAAGGAATCACAAAAGGCTGGAGAACAAACATTTTCAACTATTAAGTAATATAATTATTAAATGTAAATATTTATGTATATAATAAATAATTATTTTAATTAATTCATACGATTGTGCTCTTATTTATTTACTGAATCAGACATTTAGTTAAAGATTTTACTCGAATTTAATACATTTGAACCCCATTTGAATTGTTTTAAACAAAAAAAAGTAAAGTTTAAATTTTATACTTATTTGGCTTTGAATAACATTTTTTCCTTATATTGAATAAATCTCATTAAATTTAATTTGACTGTAGATATAATAGGGTTTTGTTTAAACTTATGGCTACTCTTGTTTGCCTGTAATTAAGTTGAGAGAAAAGAGTAAATAATAGTTAAAGACAAACAAAACATATTGACTTAATAAATACCTCTTTTTTGAAAACCAATGCCAACTCTTTTAACTTATTTGTTAAATCAATTTTGTTTGCGATTTCATCAGTTTTGAAGTCTTCAGAGAAAATGTCAATAATGGCGTCAAACACTTCCGCTCTAATAACTAAATCGACTTCATTTTGAAGTGCAGTGATCAACAGCAAAGAAATTTTCTCAATAAATACTAAATCAGTTGAACGTTCGGCTAAAATACTCATCAGTTTAATAACATTTATTTTAACAGTATTTGAAGCGTTCCTATTGTGACAAATAATGCACAACTTTTCCAACTCGTCAGCACTCAAACTGATTTGATTGTATTGAGTAATAATTGCACGCATTGTGTTCGTCGACTCTTCAATTAAATTGAATTCATTGGTAGAAAAAGCGATATTATGTATACGATTCCAAATCATTTCATTAATAACAAGCTTTTGATTGGAAATATTGAGTACTAAATTGTGAATACATGTGAGTGAACACAATTGCACTGCTTCTATGCTATCATTATTAAAAAAGAAATACAATACAACACAAGCCGATACTGTACAGCAAACTGTTAAGCAAATATAAAGTATGGTGTGAACACAGTTTTACCATACAAAGCATTCGTTTAACTTCATTTATTTGGTAAAACTGTAACTGTGAGTTCACACAACTCTTTATATTTCATTAACAGAAATAATAACTATTAAAAATCAATTGAATGCAATTAAATACCAGTTCAGTAGTTCTTTTCCAAAATTATGTTTAATTAAAGTATCTTTCAATTGGTTGTCGACAGACATTAAATGATCGACTATTTTGTAAAGAATAGATTGGTCTAAGATTTTCTGTTCCAATTCAGGAGAAATATTGGTCGATTCGTCTTCAATATTAACACTACTCTCAAGAGTGATATCTTCATCATCGCTATCATTGCTGTCATCGCAATCCATCATATCTTCATCAGAAGTGTTGTTATCAAAACTGGTAATATTCGTCAGCAGTTCTAAAGCAACTCTTTTGGACAAAAGTATGCTTTTGAGCTGTTCGTAGTTTTGGTTCAATAAATCATTTTGTTTTTCATTATCTGAGAACTGCATAAAAAGATGACATAAATAAAAAAAATTATTAAATTACAGATATATAGAAATTGATAAAATACTTCTTTTAAGTTTTCTGAGAGTTCTTTAAACTGCAGTAAACACGAAACAGATAGTGTGCTATCGATTACATTGAATATTAAATTAAAGTCTTCTGAGTCTAATTTGACACTTAAATTGGTGGCAATAAAGGCCATCAAATTAGACAAATGCATATGCGATGGACTTTCGCTGAAACTAATGAGTAAACCTTTAATTATATCAATATTTTCTTGTTTTAATAGATCGGGAATTATATTCTCTTCGACGACAACACTTAGACATTGTGCTGAAAAATTACATTTAAAAAAAGTGAAAACAATTGGCTTTAAATTTAAAAAAATTATTATTTATCTCAAACCTGAAGCGATTGAAACTTCAATATTTGTATTGAATGACTTCAAGCCATTAATTAAAACATGAGATAAGTTTGAATTATTGAATAGTTTCAAAGCCTTATTAGACGTTCCGCTAAAGTCAATAAAAACTCGTATTAATAAAAAAAAATTATAAAAAACTTTTTTGCTGAAAAAATACCATAAATTAGTTAAAAGACGACATAAATCGATATAAATATTAGAACTCAATTGAGATTTTTTAGCGTTAACCCATTGGTGATCATTAAATCTGTTCAATAAACTAATAACAGGCGTCATAACATCGGATTCGATCATAAGGTCTGACATTTCATCTGATAATGAGCTCAAATGACTGAAAACATAAACAATTATTTATAATAATAGTAATGAAAGCCATGAAAGTAATAGAATTGATACCAAAGTGAGTCGAGTGTCGCATATCTGACATTCTCTGCTCTGTCTAAACAAAGTGGAGATAATGTGCGAATCAATTGAACCCATTCTTCAGTCTTGTATTCGTCCAAATTCGAGATTGAGTTCGATATCATTTCTGCGCCTAAATGTCTGTCAGAAGGCTTACCACTCATTAGATTTTTCATTATCTCATCCATTAATTGGTCTTTAATTGTATTAATAGTTAATTCAATGGGAAGTGAATTAACGGAAGTGTTGAGTGGCGAACAGCGGAGTGAATGCAGTTTTGATTTAGATCGAGATTTTCCCATATTTTCTGTTTAATTATTCTAATTCTGTTTAAATAGCGATCACTTAAGTCGTATTTAATATAAACAAATGCGATATCAATCTGATCTCAATCTGATCTTAATCTGATGGCAATCAATACAAACATATACTAAACACGTGTGAAACACATTCAAAAGTATTACTGTTATTGTGAATCATTACATGACATGACACGACATCTGCTGAATAATTATTGAAAAATAAAACTTTTGAACTGTTAAGAACTTTATTTTTAGTATACAGTTCTTAATGCTCTGGACATGAGATTACATAGAAAAGGGTTCAATTCATGGTTACCACCTGTCAGGTGTTCAATCGTACTGACGGTCTTTGAGTATGCAGTTCTGATCACTTATATACAGCTTATATAAAGTGAAGAGTTCGGCAGAAGTTATTTGTTTGTTATATATATCAAAAATTTAATAAAAAAGCTTTTTATTGAAGTAAAATTACATATTTTTACAATAAATACATATATTATTCGATTTTGAAGTACCGGTATTTACACAGATCCATAAAATTCCAAATTTGTTTAAAATAAACTAATTTTGTGCAATAAAATGTCTCTAAACCATGACTTAACACTTGGTAATGGAGCGCACGTTCGATCGTGAACTCACTTCTTATATGATATAGAACTTCATTTGCAATACTTGTAAAACAATTTAAAGTCACTTTGGTTTACAGTCTTTTCTAAAGGTCTACAGTAGAGCATAAAATTCACAAAATTTTCAGCCCCAGTCCCATCTCATTCCCAATCCCATGATCTTAAGATTTCGATTTAAATTGAAAAATTAAAGATAAGGACATGTTTTGACAATTTCAAAGAAATTTAATTACATTTTTTAAATGGTTTATGCATTTAATCATTTACTAAAGTATTTTAAGACTAAACATTTGCAAAACACTGCATAAACTTAGCTTCAAGTGAAATCTTAAGTTTATTTTACATTTATTTCTTCAATTATTGTCTGATCACTGTTAATAAATTTCTTTTATAAAAAGTCAATTAAAAGATAAATAATTATTGCGAATAAATAAATATTTTATTCGAAAAAATTGCAATAAATTTTTTTAGTCCTAATCAACCCCATAAATCAAAATTTCAGTCCCATCCCATTCCCAATCCCACTATATATGGGACTCAGATTTTATGCTCTAGTCTACAGTCTTTCATACGTTTCTTGAATAGAACCTCTTTCTTAACTGACCCAAACTGATGGTGGATTGTATGCGAAAAACTAGTCATTGCTTTGCGACATATTTTTGTTTTTGATGAGAGAAAGCATATGAGAAATACAATAAATCAATGATAAGACTTTATTAATGGTTTATGAAAAAATAGAATCCATGTAGTTTTGAAGGTTATGAAGAGGTCAAATTCATATCTAATTAATCATAGCTAATAAATGGCAGTTTAGTTATATAAATATTGAGCACCTTATAAATCAATATTATGAAATACTACAATAATAACTAATGGATAGCCCATTATATGTAACTCAAGTATATAAAAGTACATTAAGTCTGCATTAAATAACTGATGATTATATAGTTAGTGAGTTAATTATTAGCTTAAGAGAATGAGAACGAGCTTTAACAATAAGAAGAAGGATTTGGTTGTAACTTAATTCTAGAATCTAAAACAATGCGAGTCAACAATTCAAATTGCAATTCAAATTGAGAGTAAATGTCTCATTCATTACTAATATAAATAAATCTTAAGTTTTCACTTTTTAAAAATCAGTTATCAATTAAAGGAAAAATAGTTTTTCAAACTTAACAAAATTGAGGACAAAATTTTAAATCAGATTTAAAAGTTGTAAATTTGCATCATTTTCATTGAGAATAAAATTGTAATTTAAAAGATGAGTTTGACTCCGATCAGAGATCCCTATAATATAGAATCAGAAACACTTGAAATTCCTACAAAAGTGACTCTTTTAGATATTGAACCAAAAAAGTGTCTCACAAATAGAAGAGGAAAAGTGATTTATGTGTCACCGAACAATTTGGTTAAAGCAAAGCAAGAGAATAGCAATCCATTTCAGACAAATATCAGTACTCGTGAGTTATTTGATCTCATCAAAGATGGTATCGAAGTAAAGACTTTTCGTAAAATTTATTACATCGGAAAAGGAGATCAAAAACGATTTTGTGGACCAGTTATACAATCGATACCGCGTGGAAGCTATGCTCAGATCACTAAAAATAACTCAATCCTTGTCTCACAGTCTGTTTCCGGTAAAACAAGAGTATATGAACACCACAGGAAACTCATATTTTTGATCGGAAAGAAAAGTTCAGATTATGGTCTTGTGATCTGTAGAAATGGTTGTATTTTAATAGAATCCGGAGCTTATTGTTTGATTGATATGCCATTGTTTGTAATCGAACCAAACGGTGAATACTATTCTTTAAAGACAAAACAGCGAAAACTAAACCTCGGACAGGGAGGTCATGTCGTGTTCCACGTCAAACAAATTCCTTTAGTCTTTGTTACACTGCCTAAAGATATACCAAATAGTATACCAATTGCTCAGTCATTATCTGATGTAAAGTCTTCATTAACTGATTCGAATAAATCTCCAAAACAAGAGAATTCTATTGAGAAAAAAGAAAAAGTAATGGATTCAAAGCAATCGTCAGAGAATTCCTCAGTTATTGAGAATATATCTAAAGAAATAGAAAATTTAATGAAAGAATTGTTACAACAAATAGAATCGCAAGAAATTATTAAATCTTCAGAAGAAGCAAAAAGAGCTCAAATTAATAAACGTTTGGAATCAGAAGAAAAATCTCCTGAATCTGATCCAGAAACTGAAGATTTACCACTTATTGTTGACAAAGGTAGCAGAGAATCGATTGAATTACTCGATGGTGTGGTCAGACCCGTCACACCTAAAACACCAGAATTTGATTGTATAGAAAATTTAATTCAATTGATTGAATCCATTGAAACACAAAGAGATGGCATTTGGTATGATTTGGCACAGACTGAGGCACAACTAATAAGACAAAAAGAAGAAAAAGAAAATCAGCAAAATTCACAAAAAGCGGTTCCAATTCCGTCAACTGTTGTCTCAGAGTTGAAAAAACAAAAACTAGAATTTGGAAAATATATGACTAAAGGAGGCTTTGCTGTCATCTTTGACGGTCAATACTTGGGTAAACAGATCGCTATCAAAGTTATTGATAAATCAAAGCTTAATAATGTAGCGAAAGACAGATATCTTCCACAAGAAATGAGAATTCATGAAAGTTTAAAACATCCCAATATAATAACAACACATAAAGTGGAATCAATTGAAGACATTGTAATAATAGTAATGGATTACGCGAATGGCAGGGATTTAGTCAACAATATGATAGATTACGGATGTCTTAAAGAAAAAGACGCCAGAGTTTGGTTCAAACAACTAATATCCGCGGTTCAGTACATGCATGAGAGAGGCGTTGCTCACAGAGATGTTAAGTTAGACAATATTTTCATTCAAAACGGTGTCATAAAGTTGGGTGACTTCTCACTGTCCTGTTATGTTCAAGAAAAAGGTACAAATCAACTCATTCCTAATGATAGCAACTGTGGAAGTCTTGAATATGTGGCACCAGAAGTCATAAAACGCATTAAACACGATCCGCGTTCTAGTGATGTCTGGAGTTTAGGTGTCTGTCTGTTTGCTATGATTTCGTGGGCTTTCCCTTTCGGTTGTGATTCAACCGAACAAATATATAGCAGACAACTGAGCGCTCATTTACAATATCCACCGAATATCAGTGTTAGCCATCAATTAAAACAACTCTTCAGCAGAATATTTGTAGTGAATCATAATGAGAGACCTAATATTAGATCAGTTTCTCAATTAGATTGGGTTTTAAGCTCTGATTAATTTTCTTTTATTTAGAGATTATTCAAAAAATTTAAATTTTTATTATTCAATGAATTATTGCATGAAAATTGTTTTGTTTCACAATATTTTCTGTTTATTTTGAATAAACTTTGAAATTTATTTCGTTATTTAATTTTTATTCCATATATTTGTTTGTGAGATCGCCTTCACTAAAGTGTCCCGAAAACCATTTCTAAATCAGATTCTATTTCAATCAAAATATTTTAATGTAATTTTGAACAAATGTAATGCAGTTAAAAATATACAGAACAGATACAGAGTTCAATTTTAGAAAAAATAGTCTCCATTTAAAGTTATTAACAAAATTAGAATTGTAATGAATTGTTTGGACTAAACAATAAAAATAATGAATTTGAATGATAATCATAAAACTCGAATGAATGATAAATTAAAAAAGTAATTGAGTTTTTGAGTATTTGACATAAATGAACTGAAAACCATTTTCAATGTTATAAACGAATGTAATGTAATCTTAATTTTGGCACTTTTTGGCTAAAATAGGTTTACAAACACTGCAAAACCAGTCTTCAGAACCGACATCAAGTTGTGCGCACCTGATATGGGTAGCGTTGGCACCACAGCCATCACAACATAATATCTCCCATTCTTGGTCTCCATTAAAGTTGCGATCTTTGGGACTCAAACACTTGTCTGCACCGCACGAATAGCTATAGTGATAGAGCTCTTGGAATGTGTGCCCTCTCTCCCAACTGGCGTCACGAGAGGGCACATAAATGCCAAACGCCTTCATCTCACTCAAAAACTGTTGTCTGTCATTACATTTGGGACACTTGAGGTGGTGTTGGGCCGCATGATATGCCTGTTTGGCCACACATTCCCTGTGAAACCATTGACCACAACACGGACTCCAAAGGGTCTGAGGCGAGGGTCGAGTCAGCACTTGTTCGTAACAAATGGCGCACAAGTGGTCGCACTGTTCGACAATTGGTTGCGGTCTTTGAGTGGGTCTGTGGTCACTGCAAAGCGATGGAAATGAATTGCATTTGTCGTGGAAGTCATGGAATGAGTTGTTCTTTAGACCACACGTCAGATGGAATTTGGTTTTGCATTTGTCGTCCGCACAACCGATTGCAGCACCGCTTCCACCACAATATGTGCATTTCAGGAAAGAGCCTCTCCTCACCTCAGCCCTGATGTCCTCCACCAGAAAGCCTTTTATGCCTTTATCGAGCGGTCCGTTCTGTAAGAGTTTGGGCGCAAACAGAAGGCAGTAATAGTGCGCACAAATGTGTCCACAATCAGAATCAGAGCACATCATTCGCCCCAAAGAGTACTTGTCATTCACGTCTGTCTTACACAACACACAAATTGGTCGCCGATTATTGTCTTCTTTGTGTCCCATTTGAGCCATTGTTCGACTCTTTTTCTGACCTCTCTTTTGACTCATTTTTTAAAATCAATTTATTATTTATTTAATTAATTTATTAATTATAACTAATATTGCATTTCATTAAAACTGTTATAATTTAAATTTGAAAATAAATTAAAGTTAAGAATAATTATTGATTGAAATTATTGTTCATTTATTGTTTTGATTTATGTATGCATTCAATGATTCAATTATTGCATACATTTGACGAATACATTGCTTTCAATTAGTGTTCATTCAGTTCCAAATCTTTAATTCCATTCCCGTTCCAGAACTTTTTTCTAATTCCGTTCCGGTTCTCGTTCTTGGAACTGATTCAACACTACTTTTAATGAAATGAATGCGAAACACATTATGAGTAAAACCTGTAATACATTAACGCTTTCAAAACAAACTAATGCTGTTATAACTTTCTATCATATATTCAGTTCAGTATTTTTAATATTAAATTAAAATTGAAAATTGAATTGAAGTTATGTGTCAGTGGTATGACTCAACTCATCTTAACCTTTAGTTCATTAAAGTCTGACTCATTCATAGGCAATGACTTGTATGCATTTATTATTGGCTTTTTATGTCATATAATATGCACTAAAATTTGACAAAATATGCACTTATATATGCATTTAAAAATCATTTATAATATGGGTGAAAATGAAAACTTCGTTTTTGAATTACAATTTTTTATACCAAGTCGTTTTCCCGCCAAAAAATTTTTTTACCACAATTTTTTTTAATTTCTCTCTTTTGCGGGATTGTTCAAATAATAGATTTTAACGCCATTCTTTGTTGTACAGCACAAAACTAATTCTAAATCTTTAAAAAAAAGTTAAAATTCAATTGAATCTGAAATTTTATTCAAAATGAAAGGGGGGACTAAAGGTTATGTTTTCAATATGCAAAATATGCAATAACACTGAAAATATGCAATTATATGCAAAATGAAACTCTGTTAAAATGCTCCTTAAGACCTGATTGAGATAGATATTAAGTCTTAAAGAGATATTCCTAACAGTAAAAATATGCATTATATTCAAAGTCAATGCCTTATGAGTGAGTGAGTTCTCTAAATGAGCTAAAAATGAGTGCAAATTTTTCTATTTTTGAGTCATTTAAAACATATTTAGCTCTCATTTAACTGTCAATTATAGTGAGCGATAGTGAGAACATCTGAGCATTCATTTGAAACATTATTTGAAAAAACACCAAATAATCAAAAATTAGTAAATTATTGATTGGGTTTATGAGTAATTACGCCATAATTTATCTTATTTTTAACATACAGTGTATTGAATTTCTCTGCTTATTATCGCTTATTATTTTATAGAGACTTAATATTATATTTAATACTTATTTTCAATTAATTAAAAGAGACATTAAATTCTCTAAAAGCTTATCATTTTATAAGAGAACAAATCAATGAATAATAAGTGAAGTGATTGACGCAGTTTTGGTACAGTTCAAGCTTATATTGCAGTTGAGTTTATGTCAAATGTTATTAGAATAGTTGAAAAAACTTGACTTATATTTCATTTTATTGAGCAGTGGAATAGAACAGCTCTTCTCTATTATCAAATAATATAAGTAATGGAGACAAGGATTCAGTATATTTATATATATTATTGTAATGCTCTGTAACTAAAAATAAGTGCTGGTATTGAATTATGTTAAAGACTGACATTAAACATAACTTTTATTCCTTTTGATACATAAAGTTCTTGACATCATAAATGACTCAGATCTATTTTTTACTCTAAGACCATATCATTATATCAAAAAAAGAATATTCTTAACCTAAATTCAATACAATATACTTAGCAGTTAAACATTATTGAATGGAAGATTTCGTTTTTTAGATATGAATTTAAGTCAAATGATTCATAAAAGTGTATTTATTTGATTTATTTTATAAAATATCGATTTAACAGTCTGTCAAAGAAAACTTCATTGCATCTGTTTTTCATTCAATTGCTAATCTCTGAATCAGTGAATCAGAAGGTATACAGTGTATAAAAAAATTTTTGTTAAAGAGAAAATCAGAAAATTCAATCTAAACTATGCCAAAAAATAGGGAAACGATGAAGGAGTGGCAAAATGGATAAAAATGAAACATATTGTTTGTATCTTAAGATATGTTCGCCGAAGTGGATGGGATCGGATTGTTTTAACACTAAACCTAACACTAGATATAAATATTATCCACCTCTGTGTTCGCATTTAAAAGTTTAAGCAGATAGAATAAAAAATTTACTGCTAATAGACATGACCCACACATACTCTTTAAAATTAAAGTTTATTTTCTGTTTTTGAAATGTTGGTTCACAGTCTAGTGGGCATATTATTTAAACATATACTCTAAAAGAGAGATACAGTTCAGCGAACATTACTTTTGTTATCAAGAATTTTGTTTCCAATTTATATCTGTTTAGAGAGAAAGACAAGAATAAAAATAAAGTAATTTATTAAATGAAACGTAATTTTAAATCAAAGCATGTGTTCGATGTATATTGTGTTGCACTTGTGTCGCATACTTTCTTTATTTTTATGACATACTAGTGAGTGAAGCATTGAATTTGCAGATGACATGCATTTTGAAGATATAGTACAATATATTTTCAAAATAGTTATTAACTATTTATATGTTGAGTTTTAAATGAAAATTAATAATATTAAAAGAATTAAATATCGAGTAATTTGTATGGCATCTAAATTTTATTTGCGAATCTTTGCTTTATTGCCACAAACATATAATAAATGAATTCGATTCATATTTGCTTACGTTAGAGCGATATAAGTGTTAGCAAAGCAAATGGTTCTCTAGATTCTAAATTTACAGATTATACATATTTTTACAATACTATTGAACAATAAATATTTTATATGTTGATAAGTTTTGCATAAAAATATGTTTCATTCCTAAAGTAATTTAAAATTAATAATAATATACAGTATTGAAAGTAAACTTATTATTATTATTATTATTATTGACTTTTCTCACTTTCGAATAATTAATTTGAGAGTGAGAAGGATCTAAAGCATAAATGACTGCTTTATCAACTCTAATCTCTTTCAATTCTCTGGTGATTCATTACAGTATCTGTAAAATTAATCAAAAATAGAAGAGAAGGAACTACAGTCTGTTTTAGATAACATATCTCAGTGGTGTTAAGAATGGATACTTAGGAATCTAGGAATGGAAATATACCGGCGAAGGAAGAATATCCGGCGCATTATTTAATGAACATAATAATTAGAGCATAGCTGATGCACAAAAGCGATATTTTGCTTCAAAATAGGACCATTTTTTGTGATTACTGGTGGTGTACAGCAGTAAATTATATGTCTCAGAGCTAACGATGCGATTTAATGTTATAATCAGTGATGAACAGAATTGGCATTTACCCGGTCTTTCCTTAAGCTTAATTTCCTGAATTTGAATGCATCTCTTTATTAATCAATTATAGAATTTTTTTGCAACTTTTATCGTCCCATTGACTTCACCATTTGAGGTGATTGTTCAGAATTGCACCGATTTATGGATGAATTAACGTTTTTATGTAAAAAATGATGTGTTTCTCTAATTACACTGTACTGAAGTTTATGAAAGTACTGTACAGATGTTTTTAATAGTAGAACTCAGATAACATTATTCAGGCTGCATCTCCGCGAAATGTTACATCGGATAATTGCATGTTCAATAAATATTTTAAATCATCGTAAATTGAGTCAATCAGTTTAGAGACTTATACACTGTCTAAAGATATATGTTTTGTATATCTATTAAAGCTTAAAAACACGTAATTTTAGGCAAATATTTGAATAAATTATAAAGTTATATAGTAATATAGCGGTTTTGTGCGGTCAAAAGTACGCCCTCAACATGAAACCTTCAGAAAAACTGGAACCAAACAGCAATTTAACTAATTTATATAAAAACTATCGAAAAATTGTTAAAAACTGGTGAGTTTTTGTATAATAATTTCATGTTTTTGTCCGGATTTCATTTCCGACAGATTTAACTTCTTTTATCTTCCGATTTTGCACATCTCTGGTTATAATCATCATATGTTTGACCTGTGTTTGACATGTTTGTCTACCATTATATTCTGAATTATATATATAGCAGATAAATATAATAAATCTATAGTTTTTTACAGAAAACTTTTTTGTGTTGCTCGTATATCAATACTGCATCAAATTTCTTATGTAAAAAATATTAATCTTACGCTTAAGTGAAATATATTATTTATTTTATTTAAAATAGAGTAATAAATAGTTGATATTATTACTGTCAATAAAATGCAGGCATAAAAAATTTCAATTTTTTTAAATCAAAGATTATTTGAATGTTGAGATCAGAAGTTTGATGGGAAGTAAAATCATTTAGAGTTCCACATCATTATAATTATTAATTTGATTTAACTGAAGTCAGATCTGTGAGCTCTACTACTGCTTCTATGATGAAAAGCAGTGGAATGAGATGCAAATGCATTGCTTGTGAAGTCAGATCCATTTGATTTCTTACATTTGAAAAGCGAAAGAAAGCTTTCACGGAATTTAGAGTTCATGAAGCAATACGTTATAGGATTAGTACAACTCGAGAAAAAAGCCAACAAATGGAAAAATGAAATTCCATTATAACCGAGTCCTTTATATATCAATTTGGGTGAGTAGAGAGCTATTGTGTTAATAGTATATATAGGAGTCCAACAGATAAAAAATTCGAGAACCACCACAAATAACATTTTAATAACACGTCTCTGTCTCGCCTCAGCTACTAATGGATTGGTATTGGATCTCAAAGCAGTTACTTTTGGCCGTTCGCTTGTACTTTTGGTGCATACTTCAGTTTCTATGCCATTCTCACTGTCGCTCTGTTTTATTTTGCTTTCATTACTATAAGTTTCACTTCTGTCAGATTGGCTTCCATTTGATATATTGTCTCTTCTATTGCGATGATCTGAAAAATTTGAAACTTTAGTTAACTTTAAGAGTTTTTATGGTCACACCCTTTTAGTAAGTTATGACCCAAATAAATCTCTACAATGTTTTACTATTAATAAATAAATAATACAATAAAAAATAATAAGAGTTTAATTATATTAATAGGATCTCAACTGTAGTTAAAAAAAGAAACTGATTCACTATTAATTAGAAACAAAACATCAATGATAATGAGATTTAGATTCACTGAATGTCGCTTAAGAATGTAATTATTTGGTTACTGTTTGTATCAACAAATTACCATTTTTTCCTATTGAAGCGATTTTCAAACTCTTCTTCAAAGTAAATGCAATTAATGAATACGTTAAAGACATGATAATTAGTGGCACAACCAATAAGACAATATCTAGAAATAAAGTGAAAATCTCGAATCCCAGTTCCGAAGGCCACGATTCTCGGCATTTAAACTTTCCTATTGTTTAAAGAAAAGGATCAAAAATTAGATTAAGTACTGGTAATAATGTGAAGTTATTATATTGTACGTAATAATCGTTAATTGAGGATTAGCTGTTAAAGTAAATTTGTTCAATTGTATCACAAAAGGGTCTAATTTGGTAACCGTTTTGTTTGAAAAAAGTAATTCAACAATGATTTAAACTAAATTTAGGGATTTTATTATATAAGGTTTAACCGCCCGATAGCTTTTATTATTACGTTATTATAAATAAAATTTAACCTCAATAACTCTGCTTTTAATAATACGAATATTCCAGAACTGTAGTGTTTGGATTCTAGGCTTTTTATGGTGAGTGCAAAACAATATCTTCAATTATTGTGTACTTTATTCAACTTCATTACTGGAATTTGAACGTTAAATATCGTTAACATTCTGAACATTAGGGTTCAAACAAATTAATTGAAAGGCCTAGAGCAATCTTTGATTACATTGAGAAAACGAAAACTAAATAAGAAAATGAGGGCTCACTACAAGTTTCATAATATATTATGTTTTATTATATATTTTTTAAAGAATTTTAATAAGCATTTTTAGAACTTATTTAATAATTTATAGATATAGTAAATCTAATATAGATATTAGCATAGTATTACCCATTAGTGAAACATATGAAACATACAGTATAAAACTTTTAAATGTGAGTCTATATTTAAATTTTGAAACAAGTATTAATGAGTTCAATTTTTAAATGAAAGTATCTTATGAACCAAAATCTAATTTTGTTTTTTAATTAAATTTATAGTCATAAACTTAGATTTATCTCTCATATTAACCAGTGGTGGCCAAGAGGGATATAGGGAATCATGCCCGTGCAATTTTAGTCGAGGATACCCCCTGTCATCGACCACCACTGCCTTAGACAATAACAAATATGCAGAGTCATAATTTTTAGAATTTAAAGAAATTTTAATTATTGGTTTTTTGAAATTTTCAAAAAAAAAAATTAAATAACTTTACTTAGGTCATATTTTTTTGTTTGTTTTTATTGCATAATTCATTGAGATTTAATGCAAAACCCCAAAATTAAAGGGTATTTTGGAAAAACTATACACACACACACACACACACACACACACACACACACACGCACGCACGCACGCACGCACAGACTCATATACAGATATTATTCCTTTTAATAATATAGATAATTATGCAAATACAGTAAACAAAGATCAAATCATTTATTCATATGTTCATCAAAATTGTTCATTTGATTGTTCTGTTGTACACTAAATGGCATTTTTATTAATTTGTATCAAGTTATGTGAGTCACATAATCTTTAATTGAAGTGAATCACTATTAATGTTCTCATTTAATGGCTTCAATATCTAATTTAATAATTTTATTTATCTTGTACTACATTTTTGTTTTGCAACATTACCTCAGTCATTTTTATAAAAAGAACCCATATTTGAATTTATTTTAGTTAATAAAGAAACTAATGTTTAGAAGTATGATAAACAATAATAAAAGTTTTGTGTCTATATTTAAACTTCAGGATTAAATAATGAAATGAAAAATCAGTTTTCAAATAAGTTATTTAGGTCCAATGTTGAAAATGTTAGGCCTCTTATTACTGCTCATTACAATCAAAGTTTTGTTCTGTTGGTTCTATTGATATTTGTTTTTATAAAAGACTCCGTTTTAATTTTATTTAAAAAAATGAATAACTCTGGATATTTTTTTCAGTTATTTTGTACTTTTAGTTTGTGTTATAGACTCTGATTTTAAGGAAAAATCATTTTTATTAACCGTGTTTTAAAGCTATAAATTGAAAGGAACTCCGCTTAAATGAATCTAAATTACAGGACATTGGATAAACTCTCTTTATAAAAAATTAAGGACATTATTGATTCCCTGCTAATCTTTAAAGGATCCAAATAAATTTTTGAGTTAGCACTTTCTCCCATAGAGCCTATTATATTTATTGTGAAAAAACCTAATAATCGTCGGAAATCAATTAAGCTTAGGGTAAGCTTCAATCTTATAATATAAGGGCTATTCTTGGACTCACATAATAATATCTCACATAAACTCTCTTTTGCTAACGAATAAGTTATATCTAAAGAGCATATTTATAATGCGTTCACTGAATGAATGAAAATAAATTTCCTATAAGTTCCATCCCGTCTATTGAATATAACTATAGTTACACTAAAACCTCATTACAGAACTCTTATGAAAGGCCTATTTTTACAACTAAATGCCACTCAAAAATTTTTATTCATTGAACCAACGATATAAGTTGTTTTATAATACAATACAGTATTTACTTTTAGTAATTTCGATTGTATTTTTAGTTGCGATAATAATCTGTGAATATATCTGTACATATTTAGAACAGTGAAGACCAAAAGCTAAGCTTGAGCTTGAGTGAGCTCGTCCCAGCTCAACCTAAAGCCGGCTATTTCAATATAAGCTCAAGCTCAAGAACATGTAAGAAAAGCTAAGCTAAATGTCTAAAGCTAAAAGGTTATAGTAGTAAGCTTTTATGAGCTTACATAATAAAAACCCTATTAAAATTATTTTCAATGGAGTTTATTGTCTTGAATTTAGGATTAAAATTGTAGAATATATTCTGCTTAACTTTTGAAAGTTTTTGGGTCTCATATTCACTTTAGCACATGAGAAGACATTAAATAAAAAGTTGAGTTGAGCAATAAAATAGGCTTTCATATACCTTATATAAGCTCAAACTCACACCTAAATGATAAGCTAAAGCTCACCCTAAAAAATTAAGCTCAAGCTAAAGCTCATACAAAGTGGGCTTATGCTCATCACTAATTTAGAAATTAATTTAGAATGTTATTTGAGAAAAATATGACTTAAGATACAGTATTATGTCTTTTTATTATTGAATGTTTTTTCAATTAATTTTTATTTCATTAAATGGCAACTGTTTGAGGATTTTAATTGAATTGAATGATTTGACTAATTCTTTGAAATTGTGTTTAATTCTCAATTATATTTTTAAAAAGTTTTGAGGTAATCAAACATTGCATTTAGGTTTTTGTCATAGATATTTAGAAAAGGATAGACTGGCTTTTTGTCAGATATTTTTATGTTTATGAGTTGTTTTTTATGCGAGTGAAAGTGTTCCTTATAAAGGAATTTATTTTTATCATTCTATAGTTTCGAAATATTTTAGTTCCATTATAACTTATCAAATCTTTTGTGTTATCTATTATTCATAAGTTTTCTTATAGGTTTATTATTAGAAAAAGTTTGGGATAAACCTTAGGTTTCATTATAAAACATTATTTCTATATTAAAGATTTAAGTTTATCTCAAGCTTTTCTACTGATAAATCTGTACAATAGGGTCAAATAAAAACGGCAAAATTCTTATTATTTTGAGAGTAGTTATTTCTACCGATTATGTGGTAAAAAATAACACATATAGTTCATTTCTTACTACTGAGTAAAATGGCTATTTATAATAAAAATTAAATAAGTTTTACATAAAAATGTTAAAAATGATGCATTCATTTCTTAAAAATTAATAAAAAACAATTTTACAAGAATATCATTTTTAATAATTTTAACTTTCATTTAATAAACTGTTCATTTATAGTTACATTATCCTGAAAGAAAATTAAATTACTAGCTTTCATTTAATCTATGACTTATTATATTGAAAGGACAATTATTATTTTGTTTAGATTATGTTTTAAAATCAATTGTTAAACTTAAAATTCATTAGGTAACTATTGAATCATTGATTATTTTTTGGCACATAATTCTTTATTTGGGTTTACCGATAAAATGTCTTTATTATCTATCAATTTATAAATTAAATTGCATTTGATGAAATAATATTTAATATTTTTGACACACACATAAGATATTAACTATATGTGTTATTTTTTACCACATAATGGGTAGAAATAACTACTCTCAAAATAGTAAGCATTTTG
>JAQGCH010000262.1:0-27597 GCA_034699485.1 Nanhermannia elegantula
AACTTGAAAACTAATGAAGATATTTGAATGAAATTTTTTTTAAATAAAAGAGGAATAATGTGAGATTTATATAGAATGCATTCAATATAACAGAGTAAATAATCCATTTGGAAAAGTCAAAAAATTGTCCCAATTTAAAACGCTTTATTCCTTTAATTTATTAATTAATTTAATTCAATTCATAGGAGGTCTTACACTCTCTTAACACTCCATTACATGAAATCGATTCCTCAATAACCGGATCCCTAACTCCCGGTGGTATCGGAAAAACACCGGTTTCTGTGACGCCAAACAATGATCGCAACACCATTTCGAACACCAGCTGGAAGTGAGTTCAGTACAGGAATGACACCACGAACTCCTGCCTCTATGTCTCAAGCGGGTGGACAACAGCTTTCGACGCCATTAAGAGATAAATTGGCCATTAATCCAGAAGAAGGTTAATAAGAAAAGTTTTATTTAATTGAATAATTAATTAATAATTTTAACTTTGATTTTTAGCTCTTGTTTTTGAAGACGAAAGATCTGCGAAACAGCAGCAGAAAGAGTCACGTGAATCGTTACGTAAAGCGCTATCAGCTTTGCCGACACCTAAAAATGAATATGAAATAGTTGTCAATGAAGAAGATGTTGATGACAATTATACTGAAGGGAGTTCTACAGCAGAAGATCAGTCAGACATTGACGCTAAGCGTGAATCACAACGATTAGAGGCTATTATTGCTGATCGTAAGCGTCAGTCGCATGCAGTGCAGAGAGATCTTCCCCGACCTTCAGATATCAATAATTCGATATTAAGAACCGGAGCTTTAAACGATCCACAAGTGACTGATCTTCAGAAAGCTGAAGAATTGATAAAACAGGAGATGTTAACGATGTTGCACTACGACGCTGTCCATAACCCAAGTAATTCACAAATGATCGCCAATAGCTTTAAATCAAAATCTGGTGAGTCTTCTAATTAATTAATATAAAGGAAAATATTATTTGCAATTAACAGAAAACTATTTATAATAAAAGTTTTTTGTCATGTATTTTAACTCAATATTTTCGTAACTCAAGTACACAGTACTACAGATGATTTGATAAACTGTTATAATCTCTTGTCTTACTATTGATAACATTTAGAGTTAAAATATTTTAACAAAAGTTGATTACTTGAACCAAATGATCAAATATAGTTTGTAAACATTTGTCTACTTTTTATAAACTGATGATAATTAGAATTAAAATGTATTTAAGGTTCAAACGCATCGCATTTGGCTTATTTAGAAAAACACCCGTATATTAAGTATAGCGATGAGGACATAGCAGAAGCGTTGAGCACTTTAAAGGAAGAGATAGAAACAGTACGACAAGGTATGGGTCACTCAGAGCTCACTTTCGAAGGCTATTGTCAAGTATGGGACGAATGCTTATCACAAGTTCTATACATTCCATCACAGAATCGCTACACAAGAGCTAACTTAGCGAATAAAAAGGATAGGATTGAGTCACTCGAAAAAAGGTTCTTATTATTTGATATGAGTTTTGATAAAAAATTATATGTTTCTAACATTTAATGCTGTTTTAGATTAGAGCAAAATCGCTCTCATATGACAAAAGAGGCGAAAAAGGCCGCAAAAGTTGAGAAAAAGTTGAGGATTCTGTTGGGCGGCTATCAGTCTAGAGCTCAACAAATGATTAAACAAACCCATGATTTGGTAGAACAGGTCGAACAAACTCACTTAGAATTGGATACTTTTACTGTACTTAAAAATCACGAAGAATTAGCTATCGATAAAAGGATTGAGGTATTTATCATTCCATGTATTTCTTGAATTGCTTTCTTGTTGAATACTTACAGTACATATCTTTGACGTAAACATAATATCTAATTAACTTATATCTAATTATTTTCTTTTTAGTCGCTCAGCGATGACGTGAAACGACAGAACGCTCGAGAAAAAGCACTACAAGAAAGATATGATTCACTAATTAGAAAAAAAGAGAGTTTATTGTTGGAAATAGAGAATCGATCGAATCAACAGTAAACCCAACTTATAATACCTGAACTATCAATATGTTTCACAAACTTCATTAAACTATTTTATTGTTTACCAATTCAAGTCATCAAAAATTTATATTTCTTAATATACATTGAGTTTGTTTACATAATTCTTATGTAATTCTGCTTTAAATGTGTTTGTGTTGTATTTCTATAGAACTTGTTCACAAGTAATGTGATTTTTGTATTTTTATTGACATGTTTTCTTCAATAAACTCAATGTAATGCGAGTTACGTACCTCTCATTCGCTCTCATTTATCGATTAAGAAAAATTTTTATTAATATATATATGAAATATAAAACATTAATCGTGTGGTCATAACAGCGATAATAGCTTTCCGTTTCGTGATGTGAGTTCACTAACAAATGGGATCGCATTATGAATTAAATCTAGTCTTTTATAAGTTTTATTACTAATGATTACTATTAGGGTTATAAAAGAGTAAATTCTATTGTATACTTACAAACTTTTTTCTTAATATTTAATTTTATGTAGTACTTGAGAAATGAATTACTGTAAGTTAAATAATTGAGTGCTTTTATCTTAATTAATAACAACTCTATTAGTATTCTCATCATTTGATCCATTACTTAATTAGCACTACTTTTTTTGAAGTGCTTTCATATTATTACTATTGAATGTTTTCTCATCTGTATAATTATGACTGTTTTGTTTTTTATAGACCTAACAAATATCGATTTTTATTTTACTATATTCCACACTAAAATCTATTTCCTTATGTTTAAGAGGAGTTAAACTTTTATAGAACATCATATTTTTAACCCCAAAATAGCAAAATAATTTGATTCGTTTATCTTCTCGTTAATATTCTGTAAGTTTTATAGTCTTAGTTAATTTATTATTGAATACTCCATAGCCTTAATTATAGTACAGTTACTGGATTAAGAATTTGCAAATGAGCTTATTATTAATGAACGTATCCTTTGATCCTTTAATAAACAAAATGTCAAAATGACAAAAGAAAACAATTTAGAGACTTGAATAAAGTTCTTAGACTAATAATATTAAATCGAAAACCCATTCTTTTATAAATTTATTGCCCATAACTCGATATAATTTTATTAGTATCCAAAACAGATACTACATAATTAAGTTATAAGACTAGTAGCTTGTTTAATGTTCATGTTTTGCAAATCTTAACAATTGATTTAATTCTCTTTCAACTCAAACCTTATCTCAAGTATAAGTTCTATCGGAAACTCCTATTCCGTGACTGTAATCACTGTATAATAACAGACTATTAGGGAATTTTGAACATTTCTCTTAAAGAATGTTAAGTTTAAGAATATTTAAATTTTAAAACTTTTTTGCTAAAATTGTTTCCCATTTGATGAATAAAATCCTAATTTATAACATGTTCTCTACTTTCTTAATGAATAAAATTTTCAATTCTTTGAGATGGAAACAGAACTAAAAATATCCTTTTGATACACGACTGTGTCGTTCAGAGCTATCTTTAATCACGTCTACACTTAATTAAATTTAATTTGTATTTGATTTGTGACTGACTTCCATCGAATCACAACATCTAATGATAAGAACAGCTTCTATTCTGAGCTTCAATTAAATGAACTTCTGATTGAAATGGTCGACAAGAATTTGTGATTTTATTTGGAGAATAAATCTTTCTTAAGTTAGAGAACAGAAAATAACTATAATTAACGAAATCACAGTGTGGTCAAAATGCTTGTGCGCACAACTATGGGATCAAAAATCATTAATAAATAGATTTCATGCTCTAATACACAAAAAAACTTTTCAAACTAGAGATTCATTGGGAGAAATCAATTAGCGATATGTTATCTATAATTTGAAAACTATATTAAAATTATCGAAAATTATAAGTTTCATAACTCTTATCAAAAGCTATTAATAATATTAATAGACTTATTGCGGAACTAAGTCTCAAACGTGTAATAACTTTGTTATTGATTCCTTCAGAAGAGTTTATTTTATTTGCTATCATATGCTGTCTTCAGTTCAAGCAAAGAATCAGAATATTCTGTGGCTATAGAAAGGATTCCCTTCGGAATCATCTATTCTATAGAATATTCTCTCTATTCTGAGCTGAGATTCTGTGCAAAACTCATATATGATATTAATATAAAATGTTTGCGATTTATATAAAGAGAAGAAAAAGGATTTCTAAGTAATAGTTATTTAGTTTTTTGTTTGTTTTCCAGACATAAAGTCTTTTGAATGAAACAAAAGTTATGTCAAATCTATAGTTAAAAAATACATCAAATGCTTTCACAATTCTATGTGTAGTGTTTGATGTGATTTATGTATACGTTTTGTTATTGAGTCTTAAAATATGTGCGGCTGCGCATTGGTTACTATTAATATTATTGTTCGTAATAAAGAAATGTATTTTGTATTGAGTTTTGTGTACGAAATGATAATAACTTATTACATAAAGAAAGAGATAAACAATAATTCAATTAAAATAAACAATAATTTGCATCGTTTTGAGTGACTCGTGAATTAACTTAATTATCAAACGTCTGATGAATAACAGAAGTATTGGTTAATAATTGTGTGAAAAATAGACACAAAATAAATACAAAATTATTAAATTGTTATTTAAGTGTTAATTAATATAAATTACTATTGATATCAAAAATGGATTTCTTCTCAAATATTATCAAAACGACTGTCAGTAAAGTCGAAAATCTGAGTAAAACAAGTTTTAACACAAACAGTGATAATACCGAAGATATTAAGCGAACTATTAGTGAAGATAACAAACAATTGGACCAAAACTGTGACAATAATACTGATAAACAAAAAATAGGTAAACATTTAAATTTGGTTTTAATGTTTTATTTTTTGGTGTCTTTCTATAGAGTTATCGGTAATCACTTCAAAATCTTATGTATTATTTGTTCAAATGATTTATATGAAGATCGCATGCGATCTATGATATAATAATAGTTATAATGTTATGTATTTTGTTATGAATATTACGTAACAAATGAATCTATTTTTTGTATTTTATTTAACTATTAATAAGAGTCACAAAAGTCAGGCTTTAAATGAAGGGTCGATTCGGTCGCAAATATTTGGTATTAAAGTACAGAAAAAGTTTTTTTAATTAGATTTAAAGTCCAAAAGTTTTTTTGGTCAAAATGTCATTAAATTTTTAGGAATTTAACCGAAAACTGGGGAATAATTGAAAAATGTATTTTGAATCTGAAATATCCCTAAAATTACTGATTAATGAAACGTAATGTTCATAAAGAAAAGTAGTGATAATGTGAGGCTCTGTTAGTGTTAACAGTTATGTACTTTAGCTGTGAAAATGCAATTAAAATAATACACAATTATGACTCTGAAAGCTATATATTATTTTGCATATTATTCTTATTAAGTGTTTAGTTTGCGCTCAAAAATCATCTGTTTTTAAAACAGACTTTTTTATTATTAGTGTTTTTTTTGCATTTTATATAATTAACTCTGGATTTTGGCAAAAATAATAAATCATAGATTATGTGATACTTTAGTTGACGTTTAAATTGAATTAAAAATCTTGTTATAAATTATTTATAAGTCTTGAGGATTGGCTTCAAATATAATCCAATTTTATTATACATATACGGATGAGATACGGATTTATACCATTAACTAATTTAATCCCTTTATGAGACTTGTGTTATAAAACACTTTATTTAAAAAAAATTGATTTTTGCTCACAGACGTCAACGGGTGAAAAGTTATTACTAAACAGTTGTCGAGAATTTTGAAACGCTTTGAGAATTGTAATGAAAATTAGTGGAAATAAAGTACATATAAAGTATACTTAAAAATAGCTATACTTTTATGCCTTTTATGAACATTTGTTATTTACTGAAAGGCTTTATGTTTCGGAATATTTTTTTTGTTCAATTTTATGCTCAAATTGTTATTGACTTTGTATATAAAAATTCTATTTCTAGAGTCACGAACTCTTGCACTTCAGTCCATACAAAATGATATTAAAAGTTGAATACCTTTTGATTACTAAAAACTTTCGCTTTGTTTAGAATAATAAAGAGAAGAAATAATGTGTGAAATAAATGTTTAAAATACAAACGAAGTCAACCATTTTATATTGAATGTAATGATAGAAAAAGTGATTTGATTCTTAAAAAATTGTGCGACTATTTATCACAGAAAATAGCAATCATTCCTATAGTAAATGTGAATTACATTTCGAGTCTATGAGAGCTATGACTCGAAATTTACTCTTTGTTAGTGACAAAAGACAGAACTTTTTCTGTCTGTTGAATAACAACTTTCCGTCAGAACCGTCAGAACTACGAATCGATTTTTAATCAATGATCACATATAATAAGTTATTTTTCTATTTCTCGATCTGTTCTATACTTTTATTAAACAGAAGTATTAAAAACTTGAGAACTACTTACTGTATACGCAAAGCCCTCATAACATGATTGATACGAATGAATGAGTTTTATTTGCATTTTATATCATTGTAATGAACTTGAAAATGAATTTTTTTTGTTTAACTTATTTTTAAATGTAAATAATGAAAAATAGAAACTTTCTGAATGAGTGCTCAACAGATTCCTCCGACAATCCATTTGAATAGTGAAAAGAATATCTTTTCTAAGAATTGGTGACTTATTAAAGAACTGATGCTGTGCTCATCAGTTGAATACGTTATTGTACTCAAAACTAATAGAAATCAATATAATCTTATTATTATATATGAAGTATAAGAATCTCGAATCAGCAGAGACTCTATTCCTCTCGAAAGCTTAATCTTATTCAATAAATTGACTCATTTTTCTTTATTATACATCAAATTTTTTTTGTATTTTCTTTATATTAATCTTATTTATTTGCTTATATTTATTCACATTATTTTTTATTGTAAGTCTTGTTAGCATTTTAAAGATCAGTCGCTACTAACAGAATGTGTAATAGAAAATCTTCGAATATAAGGCTTATTATCAATGAAATTGATTTTATAGAAAAGTTTGAGGTTTCAGAAATACATTAATATATCTTAATTTTTTATCATTAAATTTAATGAATTGCCTTTAATTTGAGCTTTTTTTCAAATCACAAATTATTCAAATGAATAATTGATAGAAAACTTTTTTTCTTGACATTTGACTGAATATTTAAAAACATTTTCTCTTATTTTTATGCCTTTATATTAAGTGCTATTCAGTATTCCTAAAAGGGTTGTCTTTTATTAAGTTATCCCAAGGCATAAAAAGTAGAGGTGGGTATCGAGTCTCGAATTAATTCAGTTATTTTATGAATTTTTAAGAAAAACAAATTTAATTTAATTCTCTGATATAAACACTTATAAGTGTATAGTTTATCGATAACTGCATGCCTTTTTCTTTAATGTTTAGGGAGTTTTATATACTAATGACATGCATTCCATGTGTTTTCTAAATTGAATAAAATATAGTAATAAACTATTTTTCTTAGTGAAAAACGTTTATTATAAAAATATAGTTTAATTCCGAGCGCTTTCAACTTGGGCTCAAGTGTTCATCAGGGAGTATGAGATGTAATAATAAAAAATAATAAATAAGAGTAATAATGCTTTCTAAATGTCGAAACTAATCCATTCATAAATTTAATATTTTCTCTTTTAATTTCTAAGTGCAGTTCAAATGTATAAAGGATTGTAAGTTTGTTTGGAGTTCACATCAATAGAGTAATGCAATGTAAGAAAAATGCATTATTTTTTCAATAAATTACTTTTTAGAGTAAATTTTGACGTTTATAAAAATTAGATCGAGAATCGAGTCGAGTCTAGTCGCGTCTCGATCTCGAAAAATAATTTCGATCGAGGTTCTCATTCTCGACAATACCCACCTCTAATAAAAGTGCTCTTATTTTTACAGCTTGCCATAGATTATAGTGCTTTAGCGTTGAAAAGTAATAAAATTATACTAAATTTAATGTCTTTGGAGAAAATTATGATTTTTTTGAAGATAATAAATTTATAATTGAACTCTTTTCAAAATTGTTATTAATTGAATATAATGTTAGATTATTAGGAAATAATTTGAGAGAATTGATATTTGAGAGTTGAATTATAGTGACTATTATAAACTAGATTTAGGAGAACGTGTTTTCTGTGGTAATACTAAATTTTTAATTTTATAATAAATTTATTCAATAAACTAAATTAAATGATGTGTAGAAAATTTAGTAAAATTTAACAGCGCTTTCTATTATTCATTATAAAAATTCTTTGATAGAGTTAAGTCTTTAATAACTATTTATGATTATAAACACTAAACCCCGACTCAATTTGGGCTCGAATTAGCATAAGATAAGCATAAATATGTAATATCTTATAATCAGCTTTGAGTTAAAGCTTCAGTAACTGTTTCCTTACTCTGGGAATTACTCAGTGATGGGCAGGGGATGCATAGTGTAAAATACCCCCTGACTCCAATGCTCTTATAGTCTAAATAGTCGTCAATTTATATATATTCACATAATTCTTGACATAAATCAAAATTAATTCTCATATTTTCCATAATTTTAAATTTATTTTATAGTCTCAAAAAATAAATGCATAAAATTTGAATCGATTTTTTGAATCAAAAAAAGTAAGGCTTCACACATATAAAGTTATAGTTGAATTGATTTGAATCTAGTATTTGTTGATAAAATATTGATAGAAAAGCTATAGATTTTGGCATTTCTTTAACTCTTGTGTAAGAGTTTTCTTGTGTTGGACACGAAATATCATTCAGTATTCATGTGTTATATATTATAATGTCCATAGTCTCAAAAGCCGAGTCTCAGCCTAGAGTCAAAACCTATAGCCTGAGCATGAGTTCAAAAACGAGACTAGGCTCGAAAATTACGAACCTAAGCGTGATCTTTAAGCTTTCATATCTAACAATTATATACAGTTAGGCAGGGGTGCGCAAGGTAGGGGGTATAGGTATCATCCCCCTGACATTTGCCAAAGACGTATACCCCCTCTAGCAAACGAAAAAGTTAGCATGGGCTTCTATGGGAGCACTGCATCGCCACCTAGGGGTCAAAGGCAAAATTTTGAAAATACCCTCCCCCCTTAAATTACTACGGTTAAATTCAGGAAGACTTCAGTTGTAGTTTAGCCCCCTTAATACAATAGATGGTCACCACAGTGATTATATACAATTTATACACAAACTTATAAAAAGAGTTATTTATTATATGAAAGCGAGACAAAAATACTATCAATATATAAATATAATTAATAATTAAAGATAAACAAAAGTACAATAATTAAAGTTACAGTTATATGAAATAAGAAACACAAACAATGCGAAATTAAGTTATTGTGAAATCAAGAGAAAGCCTATCCTCATGCTCAAAAAGGAGCCTATGCTATAGGGTGACCAAATCTAATGGAGTCCAAATCTGGACGGTTGGTCACCCTACTATGCTAGCCTAGCTCAGCCTGAGCCTATGCACATCATTGCAATACTCAATATAAAACAAAATGCAAATCTGAATAATGAGATTCTTTAACTCTGGTTTATTTCAGAATTTCAACTATTCATATGTCGAAAATTAAATGTGATTTTCATGTTATAAGTTAATAATGTAAAAGCAGATGCATTATAATTCATAATTTGTCAATATAACTGATAATTAATCAAGTTTTAATGTTAATCAAGTTTCAAAGCATTTCTGATGCAAAAAATCTTTACATAAATCGCACAAACTTTTAAAAATATTCATTTAAATTGAAAAATATATCGAAAGGTATATAGAATTATTTGATTATAAGAATCTATTTTATAGTTTTTATTTAATTGACCAAAAAATAGTTATTTCTATTAAATTGAAAAAATAATATCATAACAATATTTACTATATTTATATCCATTCAACAGAAATATTTATTTGTAATCATAAGTAATTCTAAGACGCAAACAAATTATGAAATATTAAGCACAAGTAATCGGTTTACGTATGAGTTAATCTCCTATCCATTAAAAGAAGTAATCATATTATTTATTAATTAGTCTTCAATTAAATAATTAATTTTTTCCTTTTTAAAGTGCATTCTCAGCTGTCATAAGCATTTTTTATAGTAAATGAAAATTGAATTTATGATCATAAGTGTTATTACGCCTGAAGTAAAAAAGAAAAATATCTTAAGTTCTACTGAATTATTCAGAATAACTTATATAAAAGCATTTCTATTGGATTATTCTATCTTAATATTCCTGAAGACAGTTATCCTATACCTATATTTTATTCCTTGGATTTACTTTTGCTTAAAATCACTTTTATCTCGACATAAGTCTAACTCATTATTACTCAACTTTGATCTTCAGAATAGACTCAAAAATATTTTACTTTTAATACAATTTCCTTCACTTCAGACTATTTAAAGCCTTTAAAGCAATAATTCTTTTTGTTAAACAGAGAGTTACAAAAAACAGGTTTGTTTATGGCATTAGTTATTTGATGGAAAGTACACTACTTTTTGTTCATTACTTTTATGGCTAAAAGTTTAGTTATCTTTTTGATGAAATGATTGCAAATTTTCAGATTTAGCTCACATTTAGCGCACATTTATTAACAATGTGTTGAACATTAATGTTGAGCCCTTCAGAGCTCTTTTGCCATTAATGATATTTTTTGTATACTTTAATGCGCTTTAATGTAATGTTTTTTTAACATTACTCACAAATTCATAATTCATTTTTTCAATTCTTAATTAGAGTACGGAAAATAGTATTTTACCTTTTTTTGTTCTGCACACATTTATAAATACCTATAATTGCCTTTTTTGAGGGTTAGGGACTATTTTGCCTCTAAATTACTATTAGTGTCTATTTAATGCTTTTTTGTTGATTTTTAAATAGAAAAGTCTTTTATTTTTTCTCTTTTTAAAAGAGTTAAACAAAATTTTCATTTAAAAAAATTTGTCGTTTGATTTCAAACAATATTTAATGACCCCTTGATTTTTAGATTATAAGACTTAAATTATTCTTTTAATGGTCTCAACTTCTCTATTAAAAAGCCTATTTTATTGAATTTAAAAGATAAATATTGTTTAATTATTAAGATTTTAAGATACTATTAGTGCCTATTTCACTGATTTTTAGATACTATTTTTCCGAACTCTACTTATAACAATAGTTACACTCTTGTTATTTCGTTGAGTAAACCTTTTCTGAAAGATTCAACTCATTTGTAAAAATAATTTAAAACAAACAATCTTTTAGTATATAAAAGGTATTGTCTTTCATGTTTAGTTTGTTATAATTTAGCAAATCATTTATAAAAGCATTACTTCGAAGCACTATTTCATTCAAAATCACTGTTTTTTTACACTAATGTAATAACAGTTTTTAACATTGATTTTAACTTAAAACTCTTTGTATTTTATTTATGTTTCGCATTTTGATAGCAATAAAGAGCATACATAGGCTCAAAAACCTTGGGCTCAAAAAGGTCTCTCGAACCGGGTCAGGAACCTATGCTCTGCAAAACAATTTGCTTTTCAATACTTTAAAATTTGCATTTAATTAGAATATAATTATATTTTGACTTTTTATGATTTGAACTTATTTTAAAATCAATACTAAATAGCAGAAAATGATGCCACTGTTGACCAAGACATACATCGTTCGAGTTCTGGTGAGACATCAGGACCTGATGATGACCAAAATGACACCTTTGATGTTATAGAAGATAATAAACCCGCAGATAAATCACAACCGAACACAACAGAAGTTGTCTCACAAAAAGCTATAGAATCGGCCAAATATTTCGGAAGTAAATAAAAAATAGACTTAATATTCGATGAAAACTTGATTAATTAAAAAAAACAAAATATTTGAATAAATAAATAGATTTCCTGTACAATGTTGCCAACAAAGCGGGACAAACAATGACCGCAACAGCTAAACAGCTGAAACATTCAGTGGAACAGGCGGTAAATATGCGGTAAATTTTAAATCACCTTTGACCTTTGAAATTCGTTTGAATGGCTATGTAGGGCATTATGCAGGACTTCACTAAAGAACAGCAGGACTTCATTAAAGAACACGGAGGAAAGATCGACATGTCTGAGCCTCCGTGGAGTGGCTGTGAGGAGGAGGAGAAAGTGAAAGCGGAAATACTTTCTCTATCGCAAGACAAACGCAATTTTGTTAGAAGTCCTCCGAGTGGTGTACAGTTCGCTTTCGATATGGAGTCGTCATATCCTATAGCTCTGGCGCTACTCAAAGAAGATCCCAATTTGAATAAAATGCGTTTCGAAATTGTCCCAAAACTGTGCGATTATATAAAATTATTTAAAAAAATAGTTTTAATTAATATCTAATTTATTTTGACCTCAAATAGAGTAAAAGAAGAGTCTTTTTGGCGAAATTACTTCTATCGCGTGTCACTAATAAAGCAATCGACACAATTGTCTTCTTTTACTAATAAAGGCGGTAACACTTCATGGTCTTCCTCTCGTTCATCTTCGGCTGAAGGGCCTGACGATCCCGGAGATCAAAGTCCGACCGGTGCTGAACCAGAATTTATATCCGACGCATACCAGGGATCACAAATGTCTGCAGAAGAAGTTCGCAAAGGAATGAGACAATTGGGCGTCAGAAAGGATAGCAATAAAGCCTCTGATGGTATGTTTGCTTCAATTTCTTCTCACTTTTACATAGACTTTATTTTACTTTCTTTGAGAATAACTAACATTTATGTAAAAAAATGCTTTCTGGAGATTAATAACAGGTTAGACTTTAGATCCTTAAGGTTTGGTTTGAGTCGCTATTGTTTTGTTTAATTATTGTGTCCTTTTTTGTCATATCTTTGCTTTTTGTTTATATTCAAACCCAAACCCAAATACGAGAAATGCATTTATCATAAGAATGATTTTCCCAATAGAAAAATTAGACCTTTTTGGCAATCAATCATTTGTTAATAGCCTGCGTTTGTGTTATGACATATGCTTAATATGCAGGTCAGTTGCGGCAAAAGGAAAGTCAAACATTTTCTCAATCTTTTTTGATTCAGAGATGTTCTGTTAATAATAGACTAAAATAAGATTTTGCTTTTGAATTTATGATCAATTGTAAGCAGTGATGGCAAAGCTCGCGCCTACGCCCAGACCATATTGGGCTCTACGCCCGCGCTAACTCTCGACGCCCGCTTTTGGAGGGGTCGGACGTTTACTGGGCGTTAAATAATGAAAGTCTACTTTGGTTTATAGTATTTATGTAAAGATTACGCACAATTTTGAAACTTAAACAATACTTTAGTTGCATTTGAATCACATCGCAAGTTATATACACATTTGAACACAACCTATGCGTTAAAACCCGATGTAATTCAAAAACTGAATGCAATGATTAAAATAGAATTTTAAATTTGTTAAATCATTATTTTTGTTAATATCTAAATATGAGTGCAATACGTGAGAGGAGTCAACTTTTAGACGTTGTTCTGATTAGTGGTACAAAAGAAAAAAGAGATAATAAGTGGAAAACTAGTGACCACTTTGTCAAAAATGAAAACGAGAAGACACTTGTTTGCAAATACTGTGAACTCAAGTATTCACAAAAGACTTCGACCAGTAATTTGAAGAGACATTGTGTTAATCAACACTTCAAAAGATCGACAAAACTCACGAAAACGACCAGTTTTGTCAAGAAATCAGTTACAAAAGTGGATAAACCTTTTCGCGAATGTTTGACTGATTTTGTGATTCTTGGAAATCACGCGTTCAGTATTGTCGAAGAGCCAGCGTTTCAACGGATGATTAGATCTGTATCTAATGTTGAAATCCCAACACGTAATACAGTTAAGAAAGATGTCATTCAATTATACGATAGCTTTAAAACCAAATTAATCCAAGTTTTCAAAGACATTAACTGTAGTATTGCTATAACTACTGATATCTGGACATCGCTTTCGAGCGATCCTTATATTGCAGTTACGGCTCATTTCTTCATAAATGAAAAACTATTTCATATATTGATTGACTTCGATTTAATACCTTATCCGTACGGCTCAGAGCAAATAAAATGCACCGTTCAGTGCGTTCTTGAAAGATATGATATAATTAATAAAATTATTTCACTTACAAGTGATATCTCGACAAACAATAGCAGAGGAATAGCGTTATTAAAACAGTATTTAAAAGATCTGATTGGAAAAGAGGTTTTTCACTTATCATGTTTTCGACATGTGTTAGACCGAACTGTTCAGGAAGGCATTCAAACCTTTGGAGAGCTTTTGAAAAGCTTAAGAGATTTGTGTTCAGCGCTCAAAACATCCAAACAAAAGCATTTATTAGAAGAAACTTCAATAGCTTTGAACCAAAGTTACCATAAGTTGAAAAGAGATACTAACTTGAGCTGGAATTCAACGTATCTTATGATTGAAAGCGCCTTAAAATTAAAAAGTATTATAAAGTCATTAAGTTGTGATCAAAATACTGTTTTTGGGGAAAACAGAATATCAAATATTGAATGGAATAACTTGAGTGCTATTTTGGATCTCTTAAAACCCTTTTCCGAAGCCATATATTTGGTCTCTCAACAGAGTTATCCCACTCTGTGTGTAGTCATCCCTTTATTCGATACTCTAATTAAACATTTAGATAAACAAAAATCTTCCACACATTCAATAGTGAAAAATGCCTCTAAACTAATGAAAGAGAGCCTAATATCATACGAACGTAAACTTAAAACCGATTTATCATATTTTGCAGTCATATTAGACCCGAGACTTAATATACATTATTTCAAGGATTCACTGAATGACGAAGAGCTAATTCGTCTCAATGCAAAATTTATTCATTATTACAAAACTAATTATTGCTTTGAAACGCAGTCTATATTAGAAGAGATCCCAAAAGACAACTCATCACTTATGCGAACAATTTATAAAAAGAGGAAAATTAGTTATGAAGAAGAGATATCAGGTTATTATGAAATTCCTATAGAAGACTCGCAAATCGATTTGATAAAGTGGTGGTCAACTCACAAGAGTTTATTTCCGAGGCTGTATAAAATGGCATTTGATATTCTGAACACACCCGCGACCAGTGTTCTCAGTGAACAGATATTCTCCAAAGCAGGAGATGTGATAACCAGAGAGCGTAATAGAATCTCAAACAATTGTATTCAAGCTCTTATGTGCGCAGATTCTATGTCTAAGTTCTTTAATTCTGAATAATAGCTAATTATTTGTTATGAGACAAACATATGTATCGTATAAATGTTAAAATGAAGTACTGTATTAAGTTTCAATTGGTTATGATTTGACGCCCGGCGCCCACGGCCCGGGGGTTTGCCATCACTGGTTATAAGTTTATATTAATATAAAATATAATAGGATTTGATTTTACAGCAAATGTTATGCACTATTTTTGTATCATATCATTTCTGTATCATTTTTAGTTTAATTGACCCAAAACACAAATAAAGGCATCAGTCAATTCAATTTCAGAGATTACACTTAAAAACTTTTAAAAATTAGTTTCCGTGTTAGTCTAAACTCGTAATTTTGGTTTCCTTTAACTGCAACTGCTCTATAAGTTATAATTTTATTATCGTTTTTATTTAATTATTTGATTTCACTTTTGTAGACCTTGAAGATGAGCTCTCGAAAGATCTTCAAGAATTCGAAGTCGTAGCCGGAGATATAGATGAAGAAGAGTTGGAGAGAGAGCTCGCGGAGATGGATATCAAATAATTATTAATTAACAATAAATTAGAAATTCATAAATAGGGCTAACTATTAATCGCAACGATTCAACGCTACGGTATATACAGTATATATATAAGTATATTATATAATAATTATAATTATTATTTTATTTCTATTATTGATTGAGAAAAAGTTTTACAATTCTAAGTCATTCCAATTTATGTCAATTATTAGAAACTATTTTCTAAAATAAACAAAAAAATCAATAAATAATTAGCTAAATATGCAGTTAATTCAGAGAACTATGTCCTGCCATTAGAGTTACCATTTAGTCAATTAAAATCGTTCATTAATATTGATATAACTTTATTATTATATCTTTTCATTAATTATGAACTATACTAGTGTTCAAAAGATGAAAGTATTAATAAAGTCTCGTATTAATGGTCAGAAACAACTTGAATTGTCGATGAATTTATGTGATTGATAGCTGACTAACATTAACATTAACTTAGTATATAATCCTTTTATACAGTATAACAAATTAACAAACGCTTTAAATAAATTCTATGACTTTTTTGGGATTATATCGTCAGACCTGCAGAATAGATACAGGGCTTTCACAAACGTTATGGTTTCACAAATTTCATACTCTTTTTGGATTCAAAATTGAGTTCTATTCAAAATTGTTGATTAATTGACAAAAAGTTTTCGAGTTTTATATTAAATTAAATTCAAAATTTTTATATACTTATGTTCCGAATTTCAAGTTTTAGAAGCCTTAGAAAATGAAAATTTTCTTAAAAAACTTGTTAGTATTATAGCCACACATATTACACAGGTCTGGTATTGATTTAAATAAATATACCCTAAAAGCGAGTTATTTGCCATTCAGTTCCCATTTAGGACTTTCTCTCAATTGTTAAATGTTTGAAAAAATATATCATTACATAACTGTAAGTAATGTTGAAATATTTTGAATGTTATTTTGTAAATATGTGAACAACTTTTATCCGGATGTTAAAAAACTTGTGATCTCTTTGTTGTCGTTTCATCTGTAAAATCAATTTTCAAACAATTTCGAGCCTTTATTGCCTGCAATTTAAACCTTAATTGTAAGCAAACTATTGTTTTTTGCTTCTCAAGCAAAATGTGTTATTAAAAGTATAAAAAATATTAGAATTGTTTTACAATTGTTATTAACCAATAATACAAATCCTATTTTCATCGATAAGAAAATATTTGTTAATTTTTCATTTTATTATTTCAAAAAATTACAAAACTTTATTTGAGCTGAAAATTAACAGATATTTCTTGTGTTTAAAATAAACTTAAATTGTATTTCAATGTATACCACAGTCTATACTGTATTAAAATTAACCGAAAGTTTGGTTTTGTTGAGTAAATTCAGTTCTATTTGAACAAAAAAATGTATTGAACTATGAATTATCATAAACTAAATCCATATCTGATTTACTGAATATTACAAACTTTTTTGCAATAAATATACAGTATATATAAATATATCGATATATAAGTGTTTCTTATTATATGAAAAAAGTTGTAAAAAATCTTATATAAAAAACACAATTTTCTCTTTTATTAAAAATTAAAAATCTGTAAACGTTTTTGGAAAATGTTAACAATTAATTTTCATTTAATTATAATTAATAAAAAATTATTTAAACTAAAACTCGCACTAAATCTGTTAACAAACCACTGAAAACAAATATTTATTTAAATAATTAATAAATTGAGTACTAATTACTTCTGACATCGTTAACACCGGCGGGAACCCTCACTTCCAGACCATCAAACTCTTTGGTGAGATACACCTGACATCCCAAACGAGATCTTCAAAAATATTTAAAAAAAGATCAATATATCAAAAATTGTATTTCATTAATACAGCAAAATCTCATTATAATTAAGATTCAAATGCAAAACAAAAATCCGTTTATAATAAGCGAAGTTTTTAAGTTTTACATTAAAGCCAACCAAACCATGTGTTCTCTATAGCGAGAGATGATTACATTCGAGTTGATTATAACGAGAGTTAACTGTATTAACAGAGAATAATTACGTGTCAGTCAATTCAAAAGCCAGGTCTAACATATCCAGCTCTTCGTCAGTGGGCTTATCCTTAATCCTATCGTAATCTTGTTTCTTGAATATTAGATGACATGTAGAACAGGCCAGAGTTCCCTCACATGCGCCTTATGTCACACAAATCATAATTATTTGGTTTAATAATAGGATTATGTAATTAATGCAAATTATGATAAATACCAAAACCGTCTAAATCTACTTCATTATTAACGACCACATCCAACAGATTGTCTCCTTCTTTGGCAAATACTGTGATCCGTTGGCCATCGGTTCTGATAAAAGTTATTTTCAATCTGTTTAACGACAAGTCATTCAATATTTTTATTATAATTATTTGTAATTTTTCTTAATTAAAAGTTTATTTAAATAGTCACTTAAGTACTGATAATTATATTTAGTTTATTGGCTGAAAACAAGTTAATAATTAGTTTTAATTAATTAAATAATTTATACTTCGCTTTAGTTTTGTTGACATTTTGTTCACTATTTGTTTGCTTTTGTGAAACAGTTTTTACGTCTGTTTTGTTATCATCTGATGTGATGACTGTCTGAGAGCACAAGTGTTTTAATTGTTTCAATGAATTGCTATTTATTAGACTTTGATTTAGTGGTAATTTTTGACCGAATTTTAAATAATAACTTAAAAAACTATTTGCAAAACGATTCATGACTTTTATGTTTATACTATTTGTTATGCGATGAGAAAAGTCTATAGACTTTTAAATTCAAATTTTTTCTCAAAATATCAGTTTTTTTCGCGCAATTTTCAAACCTTCAATTTTTGAAACTTTTTTTATTTAATTTATTTAAAACCAATTGAATTAAAATCTAATTAATTAATAGAAATGTTTGAACATTTTTTGAGGTTTTAATTCATTTTTACTGTATTTCTGATTAATTTATTATTTGAAAAGTTTAGTAATAAATGAATATAAAAAAGGAAAAGTTTACTGAAAATTATTTTTCAGATAATTTTTGTGAATCATTTTTAAGAGTTTTAATCTTATTTTGATAGTTATATTATATTTATATTACAAAAAATAGATGTTATGTTTAACAATGTGAAGAAAAATGAGCAAAACTTCTGATCTATACATTGTTTTATGGCTTTTAATGAATGGCAGAAAAATCCAAATAACTATTTCTTTCACTTTATCTTTCGTTTGTTTCTTTGATAATTAGTTTAAATTATTCCAAAAAATCTTTTTCGTGTCTTTTCTTATTTTCACTTTCGTCCTCTTCATCATTTCAAAAAATTATTTAACTTTATATTTAGATATGAAATACATACTTAACTTTGCAAATACTGTAGTAATCTATGAGCAAAATGAGAATGCGATTGAGTTACCTCTTTTCGCATTTTTCCATTATGTAAGTTAATCATTATTTCTAATCAAATCTTTGCTGTTTTCTGTGATTATACGTATTATGAGTTCGTTAAGATTGGAAATTGCAATCATTTTTAAATCACTAAAAGTTTTTGTTTCTATTCCAGAATTTTTATTTAGATTCCATTCCTCACTAGCATTAAAAATGAATTCGGGACTTTTCATTCCGATTCAAGATTTTACTAAAAATCAAAAACTTCAAGTTTAGCTATAATTGCATAACAATAACAAAAACATGATTTTATTCCTAGATATACAGCTCAATACAGTTCTGATCCATTAAAAATCTGGTACAAGTAAATAGTTATATAAATATTAAGTTTGATTTTCTCTTTTAACATAATTTTCATATAAATCCAATTTCTCGAAAAGAAAACTATTAAAACTCTATTATAACTAATGATGTTAACGCTCGGCGCTCACGCCCGGAGGGAAAAAGCGAGCGGGCTCGACACTCACTGTTTGGGGTCGAGCGGGCGCCGAGCGTTTACCGAGAGTCAAGTCAGTCAAGTTAATAAATATTTTCACTAGTTTTGAATTCTTTTTTGTACTCCTATTCTTGTTTCAACCTTTAAAGCAAAATAATTCATAAGTCTGTTACAAATTAATATTTTGCATAAAATTAAAGTTTTGTTATATTTAAAAAATTTATATTGTATTAAAAATTATGTATAAGACTTGACGCTCGCGCTCTCCACCGAGCGCTAAACGCTCGAGCGTTTAACATCACTAATTATAACTTGTTATCCAAGAATATCGATTCTCGACATTAATTCAATAAATATTAAATACATTAAAAAAATTGTGTTATAAAAAGCACAAATACTCAAAAAATAATACATTTAAGTAATCATTTTGAATATTAAGCCTTAATCTATGGTAAACATAGATATTAATAAAACTTGAGCTCTATTACATTGATTAGGCTTACAATATAAACACTCAAAGGGAATGTAACTTTTTGTTTATCAACACAATAATAGCTGTTTTTTATTACACAAATACTTTATGAGCAAAATTACACCAAAAAGTAAATTCCATCATAAAATACAATATTTACATATAATTCGTTGCAAAGTCTAATCAATAATAACTAAACACTGTTTCCAAGGTTTAAATCAATCTCTATAGCTCTGACCAAAAATACAACTTTGAACTCTATTGAAATGATTTTTTAGTGAAGTGTTGGTATAATTAAGAGAACATTTTCATGTCATGAATCGCTTAATGAAAAAAAAACTTTTTGAGACTTTTTGGCTTCACTACAGAATTGTTGAAACACTTGTAACTCTCCCTGTGTTCTAATAAACCTGTATATCAAGTGCAGAAAAGCCTTTAACCAATTAGTCTTAATGTGGATTAAGGTTAGGCGCCTGTGGTTTATATTTTTCTGACCTTAACTTCAAATTGATATAAAAATAAAAGCAATATTAAACAGTTTTTAAACAATCAAATAAAACCACAAACGTATTACGCGATTACAGGTATAAAAACTTACAAAGTGTTCCTATACTTAATAGAACACATAGAGAGTGAACTCAAGTTTTAACAATTCTGTAATTCCGTAGTAAAGCCGGACATGTATTTAATTAGCGATTTTAAGTACTTTTTAATTAAGTTAAAAAAGTCCGCAGTCTTTAAGATTGTTTTTGATAATGACATCAGTGACTGCATCAAAAACAAATTGAATGTTATTGGTATCGGTGGCACACGTGAAATGCGTATATATTTCTTTAGTATCTCTTCTTTTATTTAAGTTCTCGAACTTCATTTGTATATAAGCCGCGGCCTCTTCGTAGGTGTTATTGCCTGCACAAACATAATAAAATTCATTAAATTAAATCGATCTATAGTTTTAATGAAGCATTTTCTGCGAATAATACCTGAAAATTCAGGGAAACATATCGTTAGTGGCGATCGTTTGATCTTCTCCTCGAAAAGATCCTTCTTATTAAGGAATAGTATAATAGATGTGTCGATAAACCACTTGTTATTACAAATAGAGTCGAAAAGTTTCATACTTTCAATCATACGATTCTACAGAAATCATAAAAGTGTTCAGTCGTTAGAGTCGTCGTATTGATAGAACTCATAACTTATTAGTTAGTATTGAGTTTTATTAAGAACTATTTGAAAAAAGTTTATTCTACTCACGACTTCCTCGTCCTCTGCAAGCACTAAATCATATCCAGACAAAGCCACACAAAATATGATAGCAGTCACGCCTTCAAAGCAATGAATCCATTTCTTTCTTTCACTTCGCTGACCGCCGACATCAAACATCCTATTCATTAGAATTCAATGCATATTAGTTCTGAAGCTCACATCAAATAACTATTATTGCATTCTTATAGCTTCACTTTAATTAATTAATAGAATTTCTTAAATGCTAAACATATATAACTTTAATTTAAAGAAAACTTATTAGTTTCTGTTTGTTAGACAAACACTGTTCTCAATACAGGAAAAGTGACAAAAAGTGTTTTGCGAAATGGATATTAAAATCTATTTATGAATGGGATCGCATAAGAAAGGATTCCTATAAGTTATAACTTAGTTTTCATTTTACTCAAACATATAATAATACAGATCCTGTACTCACTTGAAATGCAATCCTTTGAATGAGAAATGAGTTTCAACAATGCCAGTAGTCTTGACTCTAGTCCTGAGAACGTCTTGTTGTGTGGGCACATAAGTTGGCTGACAGATCCTGTCCAACGCATTCAAATAGCTATCAAAGTAAAGGTATTATAAAATCTCTGACAAAAGCAAAATAACAAATGAATGAAGAGATGACTCACTATTGGGCCGAATCGTTGAGTTGATATTCTCGGGATCGGGCGAAACACATTTGAACGCCCGGATCAAACCATAATCGCTTCATAACATTTGCTAATTCGATAGTCAGCTCTCCTTCAATGGAAGCGCCGACCATTGTGAAGAATTTTCGGGCCGACTCATGACAAGCCGGGTCTTTAAAATCAATTTTCAGTTGACTCATAGCTTTAATTATAGCCATCAGACTTTGAATTGTGTTTGAATGGACTACTGGTCGATATTGCAGGCATTCCTCTTTGGTATAACCCGACTCATGAATGATTCTATACATTAAATCATATGTTTGTTTATGTATCGCATACTTTCAAGCATTTCTTTAAGAGCTTTTCAAGTTATGCCACTTTTTAAGTATTCGTTGAAAAGCTTGTAAAACATGTTTAATATTTGTGATGAACTAAAACTTTGTTCTATGTTCTCATCAATGACTTCATACAAACTAAATGATTGCGTTATTCAAAGTTAGTTTCTATTAATTAAGTAAACTTATAGTTATAATAAATTAAAAACTATTGATAAATAGCATCCTCTCATCTATTAAACTGATTCTTTATTCTATTGATTCCAACCGAAAACTCAATTCTCGAGAGCATAACATTGAATGAGATAACTATTGAAATGCTTAGTATTGTATAAATGTTTTATTATAGTTTAATACCTCATCTGCTTAACAATAGTGCTTTTTCCTGATTCTCCCGCACCTATAGATTGAACGAAAAGACAAATTAAATTTGCATAAAGACTTTTATCGCAGCATTTTTCTGATCGATATTTAGTTAGAAAGTCATGCATTCAATGAAAAGAGTCGACTCTAATATTTGTTATTTTCTGAGAAAAAGCAAATTATCAATACAGACAAACCTCCATAAAGTCACATATTTTAAGTTTATATATATATATATATTTTTTAAAAATTAAGACAAAATTATGGGAAATTAATATAAAACTTTTAAAAATGGGTAAAAAGAAGAAACACATTTGTAAAACAATTGTAAAGAAATCGAAATAATGTTTAATTTAAAGTAAAATTTTAAAATCTAAATCAAAAATCACAAAAATAGACATTTTGTCACTTTATAAAGTGACATAGAATTTGTTGGTCCCAACGGTGTCACTTTATGAAGGTTTGTCTGTACTTCAATAGAGAAACAATAAGTGAAGTTCATGTTTACTATTGAAAGCACGCAGTCTTTTAGAAATACAGTAAAATCTCGGTATAACGAAGCCTTGTTATAACGAAGTCAAGGTGTCTGTCCCGTCAAAATATGCATTGACTCGTTATTAATGAGCTAAAAAATGATTCGTTATAACAAGCAATATAAAGCGGTACCAATAATACAAATTATTCTTTATGACTCATTGTGACATGTTGAAATTTTACTCATTATAATTAATGAAGCTACATTAAATTTACAGGTGCAAAATAGGTGCAATTGCACTGGAATATCACTATTTTTAACTCATTTCTGTTTCGGATTTAGTTCCGAGTTCTGACTTCCCTAAAAAAGTTCATTTCTATTCTGTTACAGTTTTAAGATTCAAAATGAAATTCAATTCCTATTTCTGTTTCGGAACATAAACAACACCAGTTTTATTAAGAATACATCGAAACTTTGTATAGAAACCGAAATATATAGAAATGTATACCGATGTACAGTATAGTAGAAAATAATTGAAAAACATGACACGAGAACAAATAAAAAAATGAAAGTGACAACAATATTGAACTCAAGCTATTATTCCAAATACTCTTCAAGTGTTTGGAATTACAAAATTCATTTAAATGAAATCGGTTCAGAAAATCTCAAGAATAACCTTAAAATAAAATATTGAATTCCCCGAAGGGCTGAGTCCATGATTTCGAAAGCTTTTTAAGTAATATTTAGTTATCTTAAGCAAAAATTATAATAAAATTGCTTTAAAAAATATCAGAATATTATAATTTTATTCATCGTTTTATGAAATATTGTCAGAGAATAAGTTAAATATAATAAAATTTCTTCATATAATTATATTAAGACTATATCAAAGTCTCGTTATAACGAGGTTTCACTTTAATAGCAAACATATGCGGTATCGACAAGTTATGCAGTTATTCCTATCAATGGATTTTGAGATATATTTTTAATTTAACAGAACTTTAGAGGTTTTCAGAATTCTTTAGCTTTTAGTATAGAATTCAAATTTTGAGTTGAAATTTGAAACAAAAATGAGCTCACATTTCAAATTTATTATTTATATAGTTATTAACAGGTGGTCTCCACAAACTAACTGCTAATTTATAGCTTCAATTTATATAATGCAGAGGTTGGCTCATAAAACTTGTTTAACTTCATATTTACAATTTATTTGTATCAATTCAACTGTTTTTAATGCATTAATTGCTTTAAAAAGGGTTTTACTTTTTATCAAACTATATAATTATAAGCGGATGGTATTGACGAACACTAACTACTCATTTAGATTATATCTCACTTCCCATAATTACAATTTCCAGAAAACTTTATAACTTTATAAATAATTTAATATATATGAGTATTCTTTATGGACAGTTGAAATGATAATAAGTGGATAAAATATAATGCATTTTCATTATTCATTTCAATATTTAAGCAAATAAAACAAATAAAAAATGAAAGCACTTTGTTTGAAAATATTGTGTAGGCTAAGAATACAACCACCTATTATTAGTATAAAAATAAATACCCTGTACATTAAAACTTACATAATTTTTAAGTAGAGATATAAATAAATTAGTAAACAATTTTTTTCTCATAGTTAGTCTGATACGCATTATTTTTCTGGTAAGTCAAACGGCCCTCATTTCACATAATATTATAACATTTTCTCATTTACTAATATAATCAAATTCTGGATTATCTCTATATTATTTAAAGTTTCAATTGCTTTTCTATATGAGATCAGCAAAAATATTCAAAATATTCTGTTAAGAATTCATAAGATTTATAGTTTTAATTTTAAAAAAGTAACTCATCATAAAATACATTTTTGAAGTTTTGAAATTAATCTACTTTTTGAAACTCAGAATATTTATATCGATTTAAATCATAATCAAAAAATGCAAACTATTCTAACATTGAAAATAAACTTTTAAAATAAATATTAATATAACTTATAGTGTAATATAAATAAAATTTGAAAATTTAGTCTTTTATACTGTATTGTAGCATAAGTTTAATGTCATATTAATAAAAGTTACTATTTTTAGACTTTTAGGTAGAAATAACCGTTGAGTTCGTTTGAAACGAGTTACAGATAATATAATAAGCGCTCAATTTATGTCAATACCAATGAATCCTTTTTGTTTCATTTAAATTACAATATTGAGGTCAAGTTTGAGATAATTTTCCAGAGAATAATAGCAAAAGTTCAATATTTATATGTATTCAGTGTTTATCGCAATTTAAACGCAAAAAAAACTGAAAATTGACTTAAATTGCAAACACTTAACAAAAGTAACATTTTTGCAAAAGAGCATAACATGAAGTTTTGCATTAATGGATACGAAAGAGTAATAGATAAGGATATACTGTAGGGATTAGTGAGAAGTTTATAATTACAGGTAATAAATACAGACCGAGAAGAAGTAGTTTCACTTCTCTTGACTGCTTTTCCTGATCAGCCCTTAAGTCTCTGTCAATCTTTTTGCTCCTTTCGATGGCCTCTTTGTCAGCACTGGTACTCACAGCACAACCCATTGTTCAATTAAATTGTATGCAGAATGTAATCAATTTGCAAATAAATTGCTATCAAATACCCGACCGTTCATTGGAACGAACTTTTCAGTTAAAAACTTTGAATAGAAAGAGAAAGAAAAGGAAAACACTTATGAATTATTGAATATTTGCGCCAAAGCGTTAACTGCTTGCGAATGATAAGCGCATTATATAATGTGATAACAATTTATTGTAACGTTTCAAACGAGCTCTTGATATAACATAGTTTTGATAATTCAAAAATGATTTGATCGCATCACTTGTGAACCGTTGCCAACCGGCGAACCCAATAATATGGAGGTTCTGTTGTTATTTCCAATTGAGTGTGCATCAGAGAGTGGTCGATAACTAGTTCTAGAGCTAAGTATAAGCCCAACTGCACCGGAAAACCACTCCCTGTTGCTGTTGCTTCTCCTCTCTCTTGCTCTCTATCTCTCTGTCGACTTTCCCAATGCCAGCTCAGACTCATTGCTATGTTTTTTGCTGATGTTTTGCCACCTGAATGCTTATCGATAAATGCCTTCAGCCTTTCTCTGCTCGCATTAATCATTAATGTAATATATACTCAATTTTTTCCTTAATTTCTTTCCTGTTTATTATAAGTACTGTATATTCTTTGGGCATTCCTTAACTTCCTATAAATTGTAGAAAATGAATAATTATTTAATTACTTTTTATAAGTTACTATTTATATGTTAATGCAGTATATGTTGGCTCCTATGCTATTTTTCTGTAACATTTATTGATTTACCTGTATTAGAAATTCTCAGAAATAGCTCTCGTTTCCTAATAAAAAAATTGCAAAATATCTCTCATTTTTTGTTCAGACACTTAAGAAAATTTTTTCTTTTAAAAAATAGCTTCAAATTATTTTATTTACAGTAAGTTAACATTTTTTTCACCTAACTTATAACAATTTATAGTCTATTTATATACAAACGAATTGATGGCAAATAGAAAATTCCTAAATTATGCATAAATTTGATAACATTTCACAACTAATTAATAACTTATTATACACATAAAAAACAGTTCATTTCTTCCAAAATAAAGTCTATATCAATACAATTGAATATTAAGAACATTCCATATAAGTCATGACCGAATTTCCTATACGTTTAGTGACTGTATGACACCGCTCGGCATGCCTTGAATTACTAGAATAGGAATTCATATGAATCCCATTCAAATGATTCCCACCAAAGAAAGAGTTCCCGTCGCCAAAGGTGTCAGCGCTTTGATGGCCAAAAAAGTTACCAAAAGAGCCGAACTCTTGACTTTCCATACCATCAAAGAGATCATCAAAATTGAAGCCAAACTCATGTCCGTGTGATTGAGAATTAGCTCCAAAATAACTATTAAAGTGGTTCTGATTGTGGTTATGATTATGATTATGATTACGGTCTATATTATCATAAAATCCCTGATGAAAGCCATGCTCTGGTTGTTGATTACGACGAGAATTGAATGTCTGATCAAAATCATGAAAAAACTGATTGAAGTCGAAGTGTTGACCAGTTGTGGACCCAAAGCTTCCGTCGGACTCTTCGTCACCGAATTGATCATAACGTTTACGCTTTTTGGGGTCAGACAATACTTCATACGCTTTGGCGATCTCTCGGAACTTGTCCTCAGAGTCTTTGGCCTTATTCTTGTCCGGATGGTATACGACTGCCAGCGCTCGAAAGGCTTTCTTTATCTCCCGTTCCGTCGCATCTCTCGAGACACCCAATAATTGGTAATAATCTTCCGCTGCCATCACTTCTTCTGTATTATCACAAATCCATACCATTATTATATATGAATAT
>JAQGCH010000263.1:0-27594 GCA_034699485.1 Nanhermannia elegantula
GCTATACAAGTGCCGTGTCCTCCCGCCTGCAGGAGTGGCTGTGACGGGAATAAAAGAAATGCTTATTCGATGCATAAATAAATTATGATCGATATGATAATGCGATTGAATGCTGCGATGGCAAGATTTGGTATAAAATAAGAGAATGTAAAGAGCATACCAACTGATATGTAGTCAAACCAATTACTTCAATGAGTCCATCGTCTGTTCGCGGTGTCTCATATGACGGTGAGTTAGTGCCCCAGGGACGGGTTCCACCCCCGTAACTATAAGATAGATTGATATATAAATAAAGTCTAATAAATATAGAATTATGACAAAAATAGATTCACAAAAAGATTTATTAAGTCTCGTATGTTATCACGGAATTTAGTATTTGTGTTTCACTGGTTTAGTATTACAGCTATTATTGGAATGAAACACAATGCAAACCAATAAAATTTTGCTTAAAAGAACATATAAATCAAATAAGACATGAAAGAGAAATGAATATAAATATAGAAACCTCGGGATATTCAAGAATAAGACAGAATGCACTTTAAGTTCTTTCAATCTTGACGTAAGATCAACGCTATCACATTCGAGAGTAATATAATTGCAGAGGTCTTTCCATTTGCGTTGCAATAAGTCTTTGCCTCCCGCCTGACCGTAAAACATCTTATTTCTCAATCGGGAATTGAAACGCTCGGGGTGTGCTTCTCGAGCCTCATGAAAGGAAAGAGCGATGTGAGCATCCACTCCTATCGAAAAATAGTTGTTCACTACGCTTAGAGGCAAGTCTTGTTTGGCTCCTTCGTCTTCTTTAATAGCACTTTGTTCTGTAGGAGATATATTTGCGTTCCTCTCCACTCGAAGATTCCATCGGTCGAGTTGTACTACTTCTCCGTCTTTTATGTTCAATAGTATTTTAGAGACCGGTTCATCTGTATAACTTCCGCCCCAACCTAATGCTCGCGCCAAGTCATTGCCTGTTCCTAATGGTAATACAGAGATCGGTGGCGGAGGGTATATAGCGATCTCATCCAACACAGAGAGCACCCAACCAGCCGTTCCGTCTCCACCACAGGCCAAGATTCGAAGATTATTGACTTTCTTATACAATTCTAACCCCAGTTTGGGTCCGCCTTGCGATAGATCGAACACTTGGCGTGGATTTAGTAACCATTGAAACTTTTGCATGAGTTTCGCGCCTTGGTTTCCACCACTTTTCGGATTTATAAATACTAACAATGGCTTCGAGGATAATGAAGGGATTGGTTTAATTGCAAAACTACGATGTTGTGAACCAAATTCTTTAGTTGGCGGCGGAGATGAGCCGTGAAGTGCGTGCAACTGATGATGTAAATGATTATCAACTGTGACACTGGTTCCGGTGTCATCTTTTTTAGTCCTTTTTTTGGAAGACGCTCTTTTACTTTTAGGCGAACGTCTTATTGAAGACTTGAATGAGCCCTAAAGTAAATAAATGATAGCTTTTTAAATAAACTGAAACCTAAACTAAAGTATATATATGAGAGCATATAAGAGATGAGAAGGCAAAGTAAGCTTCAATTGTATTTAGTGAATAGAAATGTTACCCTTCTTGGAAGTTTGACAATCCAAGAAGGAGGTACCACCAAATCTGCGTGTAGTCCTAACGGGCAATATTCGCCTATTCTTTGCATATTAAAGCAATTCTCTTTATTATGAAAGGCTGTCTTACACCACGAACAGCTAATGGCCACGATTTCCTGTAATTGAATCCAACAAAAAAGTGAGTAAAGACAAATGCCGTAGAATTTAGAGTTGGCTAATAGTGGGCTAATAGTGCCTCAAAGTAAAAGGAGAGCAAGATTTACTTTATTTCCAAACGACAGTTTTGACTGAAAAGACTTGCCACATTGCTTGCATCTACCCTTTTGATGTCGTCTATGCACCCAATGATGATGGATCACAGTTTGCTGCAAACGAGACACATATCATAAACATAATAAAATGCTTGTTTTTCTATATCATCGTCAAAATGTATGACTTCACACATCAGACATGTTAACTGAAGACATGCTTTCTCCTCAGTATCATAAATAACTTAACATACATTTATTTTCTATGATTTTATACAAATGCTTACTTCTCTATACTGGCGAACGCCAACGTCCTTAAATGTTGGCTTACAGTGGAATTTGATTTTATCAATCAGAATACTTATGCATCCGGTGTGAGCTGTTATCTTACAGGCAGGACAGCACAGACGAGGCCCTTGTTTCTAATTATAACAATTCAAATAAATACTTTTCAAACATAATTAATCAATTTAAATGCCATAATAAATTTATTGATTAGACGAGAGTAAGTGCTTATAACTAATATTGAGTTCTTGACAGATATGAGTTGGGTATAAATGATAGCTTTGCTCTGCTTCTAAAAATATAACTATATTTCTGTTGTCGTCAACTTAAAAGTTGAGTAGAATTTCATTCTAATAGCTAACTATTTACCCAAAGCATGAATAGAAAAATCTATAAAAGTGCATAAATTTCACCGATAATAGCAATACTCTCTATAATACTAATTCAAGGCAAAAAAAAGAAAGCAGTTTCTACTCAATTTTCAAAAATCAATAATATATTATTGGCCTGAGTTTTACAGTGCGAACAAAGATTAGTATTTGTATAACACAAATGATGAAAACACAGATTACATATTCCACTGTAATATATCTTTATAAAAAATCGATAAATTATTCTAAATATTTGACATACAGAGCATTCATTGTCGCCGACATAGCACAGGTCTCCAGAGGCACCCGTAGAAACCCATAAGTGGTCCCCATTTATAGCTGATTCCTAATGAAGTGAAATAAAAATAAAAATAAATTTAATTGTGATCATTAATAGACATATTGATAATAAATGATTAGAAGTGCGTTGACATACCCCCCAATCAGGAGCACTGCGTAATGTTCGTGTTTCTCCATTCTCTGTTGATATCTTAATCTCTCCCTGTATTGCTTTCCTGAAAACAATCAAAATAAATATATTATTCATGTTATACTTATTTGCTTCTAGTTTTCTTATTTTCTAGAAATATCTTTTTATATTAGAGGCCCAAACCTGAGCCCCAACCCTACCCTAATTATTGAGTTCTTAAATTCTAGTAAAGCACACTATCAATCATATAAAATTGTTTATTCACTTTTACGAGATCTCAACCAAACTTTCGTACAAATTTTATTGGGCTTTTATGGCTAACCTGCACCACATTTCTAACCTTCTAATCCAAAAAACCCCCGACTTTTAGCTTAAACCAAACCCACCCGAACCCGAACTGGCCCTATGTTCGTCTCTGTTTAGATAACAAACAAATTTATTCCACAAATCTATTGAATGGATCGATTCTGTATACTATAAACTAATAATTCTAAGTTCGTCGTACTGTATAGTTAAGTGCTCTTATCATCTGATAACTTCACTCAATGTAATGGTGTGTTAATTCATGTCACTTAATCTGACCAAACATACATCAAAAGCATCAGTTCCATAATATGCTGGTCTCAAATGTTTTATGAATCAAAAAGATTTGAAACAAAAAAGAGTAATCATTACATTAATACAATATATCACTTAAATATTTTTCCTCTTTCATTACTTTAAGTGCTTGAATTCGCTTAAAATAACTAAAATATGAAAATTGAAATACAATTCAATTAAACGAATGTTTTTTCTTCACATGAATTTCAAATTAAAATGAGTCAATTCAGCAAAAACTATTGTTTCGGTATTTTAAATGCCAGAAACAAATTCTATCTAAATTACAGAAAGATTCCTTTAATTTTAAAATCTATATTTAATTTTGGTTCACGTACAGTACAATACTTTTCATATTAGTGTTCCATTTGAACAATTGGTATCAAAATATCAAATGTGAGTTCATTTTGAGTGACACAATTGTTTTTGTTTTCCCCATCTTTAGACTCGATCTCATAAACAGTCAATCACTACAGCTATTTAGAAAATCTCTCCTTAAAAACAATAACTTTAAAGATGACTTGATATCACTCAAACTCTTAATAACCAAACATTTGTCATTAATAAAGCAAATCATTAGTAAAGATATGAAATGAGATAAGAAAGAGATATAAAAGTGCTGTATTTCAATTTTTATTTCATTTAGTAAAAGATCAATTGAAACACTCTCATGAAAAGTATTGTACAAATTAGTTTTATGTGTATTTTGAGATCAAAAATCAACTTAACTTTACTTATCAAATAAACTCAAACTTAACGCTATAGTGTGTCCCAAAATAAGCTTTACAATGAAAATTGTTGCAGCGCATGCTTTACTGGCTCTCATTTTTGTTTTATTCTGAGTTCTGGGTATAGCTGTCGTCTATAGATATATTTTATCAAATATTGAATCAAACTGTGGTATTTAAATAAAGCTTGAGTTCATATTTAATGTAAAGACGAATAACACATTTTCTAAGTAATGTCATTTTGGGACATACTATAGAACTAAAGCACACACACACACACACTATGGGGTGACTTATTTTGGAGCATTTCCAGGAGTCCAGCCGTCATCTCGAGAAAACTTAAGTGTATTAACTAATAAATAAAAGAGAAAACAAAGACTCATAGACTCAGAAATTGAAAGAAGAAGAGTAAGAAAAGAAGCAATAAATACAGTAATAGTATTTGAAATAGAATCGCGTATTACGTCGAATGTTTGACAAGTTATACACAGAATATACAGAATATTTGGATATAGGTATTGATAGTAGTGTTTCTTATTATATTACAGTATTGGACAAGTTCTCCTACAAAAAGCATTTGTAAAGATTCCTAAATATTTTTTACATTTGAAAAGCAATTTATTGATGCACTTCTTCTACTTAACTAGTATTCCTATTTTAGACCAGATTTGAAGAGATGTAATGTAATACAAGATATAGTACTTATATCAAGAAAGAAGAAATACTGACAGACGACTAATTCATAAGAGCTTTCAGAGTAAAGCAAAAATGAAGTGAACAAATGGAGGGTATCTCACATTTCAACAAACTTTTTATTCATTTAGTTGTGGCACAAGTTCAACACTTTCAAAGTTAACGCCAAAAATCCAATTTCAATAGAATTGAGTAAAATCTTGCATATATTGAGAATACCTGTATTGCAAATAAAAAAAGTTAGCATTTTCACTATTAAAATGCTTCTCACTTAGTATTGTTGGCACCGAAGCCCAGAAAATCAATAAAATATCATTCCATTCAACTGAATGTAAGAAAAAGCCCTATTATTCCTGTTATTAAAGCATAGAAAATATTGAACTCATCTATCAATGAAATTCTTTAAATGAATACCTTTTGCAATGAATGAGTTCAATAACTTTAATGTTGATGTTATACAGCATTAAAAAATGAAAATAAAAAAATGATTAACGCTTTGAGAAAATGATTAAAAATTGTATTTGGACATTGAATGAGAGTTTGAGAAAATGAATCATTTTTGTGAACGGAATTGAGTCGTAATTCATATTTTCACAATTGTTGTGAAACTTAAGTTTATGAATCACTTCATTTTCCCATTCATTGACGTGTTTCGGGTTTAATAGAAAAGAATGTCAAACACAATGTTATGTACTTTGAAAACAGATGACAAAGAGATCACAAAGTTTCACAATTTTTCGATAAATAAAACCTTAATCAAGATTTTGTTGAAGGCGTAAAACAAATTACAAATACGAGTAATTGAATAATAAATCACAAAACTCTCTCCGATATATAGTTTTATACAAACATTGAAAGCCAAAAGTTAAACAAATAGTTAGTTATGAATCAAGTTTTATAAAACTATAATTTATTACAAGTAATTAATACCGTTCTTAACCAACAAATTCTGGTTTAAAAGTATTTTTGAGTAACCAATACTTATTGAAAATTAAAATAATAGTAAAATAATAAATGTGTGAGTCATTAGTGTATAGTTTTTAGTTAATTATGAGCTCATATTTCTAATGAACAATAACTAATGTAATGTTTAATCAATGGTTTTATACTTATTATAAGGATATCAAATACTAACTTAGTATTTGATAAAACACTAGAAAACAGTACTTTATTGAAGTACTGAAACTAATGAAACGCTCAGAATATGGCAAACAATAAGTCCTTAACTAGTAGTAAAATAATTATAAGTCCTTTAGTTTCATAGCATTGCAAACAAGACCGCAAAGCAATGAAAGCAATAACTGATTGCATAAGTAATTACATAATAAAAGAGTGCAATCGATGGAAATAATATAATAGTAATAACGTTTATATAAAGTGAAAAGTTTTAAAGTTGAATGTATTGATAGTACATATTGTATATAAATATGTGACATCACTTACAGCGCAAATATGTCATTGTTTTGATCGCCTAAACAACACATTTTTCGATAAAACCGACAAAACTTAACCATAAGTCCAAATTTTTGGTGAAACTCTCATTAATAACAATAAGGAAAATAAATGTTTCAATTGAAGCACAAATCGCTTGTATGAGAATTTGGTTAAATGGTGTAAAACTATAAACATAATTATAGTAATAATAACACAAATATTGCTTAAACTTTAATATCACTGAAGAGTTGGACTCAAAAACTCCCATTTCTTAAACACTAAACTAATTATTAATATAAAAAATGATTCACATTATCAATAATTGGTATTAATATGAATGATCAACAAATATAAGTACTAATAAACACACATTTTTAACAAAATAAATAAAATATGGTATGAATTGATTGGATATCAATAGAAATGATCACATCATGCAATACAGACGTAATTCAAGGACTACTCGTATTAATCATTTGTAAAGTTAAGCATTTTTATTATGAAATGAGCTTTTTTGGTGATGTGATGTCTGCGATTAAAATGGACATTAACTCTATTGTAAAACAAATACATAGTTAGAGCCAACACAACACAGCTTAATGTTTTCAAAGTATGACTTTGTGGGACGATTTCTGCCATTCATAAAACATAACCCCCTGTTATCACACTTCAACTTTTTTTGTGGTCATTTCACTATAGAATTACATTAGTTTTCTCTACAGAAGAAGCGCTCGCTTATTAAAATTCAATGTACTGTATGCTCTCTCTCTCTTAAGGCTGTTAAGTAGCGAAATATTTTAACATTACTTTTATTTTCAATACCTTTTACTGTATGGTAGCTTTTATGTTAAGTAGAGTTTCACTACAACTTCCACTTTTACTTATACTTTTCTTAAGGGCTTTCGTTAAACTTATTTTAATTTATTTCAATATTTATCATTATATATAATGATTTCGTTGAAAATCAATTAGTTTTAAGTTAGGAGTAAAATAAGTGTAATCAATACTAATGCAAAATTAATTAATTCACTTCTAAAGAAAGAAAGTTTATTTGATATTAATTAAACTTTAATTAACAATACATTACTCTTGACTTTTGTTATATTAATATTAAAAATACTTAAACTAATACTATTAAAAGTATGAATCAGAATGTGAGCCAAAACTTTTAGGTGTAAACTAATGTCATGTTAGGTTTGATTAGTTTATCAAACTTTTGTAAAGTGGTTGAGTGTCAACAGACCTTTTGTTTACGAGTTAGAACTTATATGTGTTCAATAAATTTGATAAACAAGATGTAAAACTGATTAAAATGAAGTCAATTAGACAAAAAAACGTAGTCAGCAAAACAGTTTGCATCATAATTTCGAGAGTGGAATCATCTCTTCCCTCATTGATCGATACAGTGGTGTCTCGTTGTCAGGTCTTGTGTTCGTGTCTTTATTTATGTGCACATTTATCGAGAAACTGACATTAGTTTCAGTGATGTTTTAGGAGTTATTCTCCTTTAACATAAGTTTAGTTGTTAGCACATACCAGCAGTGGTACAGTATGACACAGGCATGAGATATTTATTTGCTCACATTTGAATAGCAATTGTTAGTTTAAGCAAAAATGGCATCAATGAAATTGCCAACAAAAAGTTTAGTTATTTGTTTTTGCGTTGCAAAGTAGTTATGCATTAAAGTAGTTATGCATTAAAGCAGTTATGCTTTAAAGCAGTTATGCTTTAATTATTGCATTGCAAATCAATACTCAAACAGTCTCAATGAGAGTTAACTTACATTTACTCAGTTGCTTATGTTAAATAATTAGCATTAATCATCCATCTTATGTGCTATAATGAGGCAAATTAATTAATATCACGGCTGACAACATTTTATGAATAATAATCGGTTTTGATATTCAGTAATATCCACAATATTTTTCTATTCAATTTGAAAAGTGAAATAATTGCCATTTATTATACTAATAAAAAAACTTTTTCGGACTGTGATATACAATATGAATATTAATAGTATAATATTTTAAAAGTCGACAACTATATACATAAAACTGCAGAACATTTCTTATTAATTCTGTTATAATGCGTTTTAGTGTTGTATCGCATGATAAAACAAATTTTTTGTTTAGATCTCAATGTTGTGTGAATTACACTTCAAAATGTCATTTTGCAAACAGATAGCACTAAACAGTGCAGTACCGGTACTGTTATAAGCCTTCGATACTAAGCCTCCGATGTTTATACAATAGAGATTAGTTTACGTGATCACGACTTTTTACTTCTTAATAGAAGCCTGAGGGTATGCACCATCCACCACTTCATATGCATCACATTTTCTCAAGTTCTAATCAACTTAAGCACTATTTAAGTCTATGCATAAACATCTTAAACCAAAAATTAATATTTTCCAAAATTTTGTGCTATTTTAATAATTAAACTTAGAGTCCTTGTATGGGTTGTTAACTTCAATTGCAATTTTGAATATAAACTCAATTTTCATAAAAAACTATAACTAAACCTATAATAATTAGTATAATGTTTAGTAAAATGTTTATTTAATTCACAATTTTGATCACGTTTTCAGGTTTTTTCAATGATGTTGGCGTCAGAAATCACCTCTAGTTCTCCAATTCTAACCTCTAGTTATATATCACTTGCGTTTTTTAGTTGCATACACAAAATTACATCAGCGGTAAAGCTCTTATAACTTTAAATATAGTACAGCAACTATAAGGCCACTTATATTTTTTTCATTGATTGCCGCTTCAGTCAGCGCTTTAGATTTAGGGAAACGGATTTCCTTTCCGTTTTAGTCTATTTGAATGTTATATTCGAGTAGTGACTGGTGATTGCACCAGCTTTTGCATTAGCTTTCACTATAATGCATTACTATTCGGTTTATCGAACCAAATAACTCACTGTCTCATTTCAATAGAGCTCTATTTCAGTCTTCACTATCTCTCAGATAGTACTTTGAGTAAATCTGATTTAAACGATTGCTTAAATCAAACTCAAAGAAGAATACTTTATTAAACCTTTTTTTAAATATCTGTTCGCTTAAGTTTATTCTAACATTCCTCATATTTAAACAAAATAACCTTTTAAACGGGTTTTTATTTCTCTTCTTTTACTAATCGCATTCTATAATCTAAATTTTTTAATTCAGCAAATCATTAGCCAAATATGAATTCATACGCTTAACTCTAATTAAAACTACAGAATGAACTCCACAAATAAATAAATCTTTGATGGAGTTTTAGAAAAAGAGAAAAAGAATGAACAATAATATTAGTTTTTCTCAATGTTTTATCAATATCTTCAGTTCAGTAATTATTCAAAAATTTGTAAGATGAAAAGAAAACTAACTGAGTGTTATTTTTCTAACTCGTAATGACTTAGTCGTAAGTATGACTTTGAAATTGAGATCAATCAAAATAATAAAATAAGTTAAAGCTAAATAAGTTAAATAAGTAAAATAGTTGCTGTTCTGGTTGTTTTGAAAAACTGAAAAAGTGTCGCTTCGAAACAAATCGTTTTCTAAATTTAAACAATAAATAATCTGACTCTAATATTGATGAATCTCAAGTTAAAGGTATAAATATATTTTATTCCATATTTAAATAACTCATATAATTGTTGCAATCATTAAATTCAAGTTGTGATCTAAAATCATTAGTATTTCCGTATTCTTATTTAGAAATCTATAACATTTCATTTGGACTCTTGTCTCTTGTGTTAGTCAAAGAGTTTTTATTACTATTTTACTAGATTTTGGATAAACTTTTTCTATCCTTCAATTAAATCCTACAGAATTGGTACAAAGTTGATCTGCACAATATTATGTCTATGTACTGGTATAGAAAGTCTATTTGGTTTATAGAATAAATGTAATCTAACATTTATTTCTAAAACATTAATCAAATATTTTTAATTCTAGCCTTCATGAAGTTTTTGATTGATAAGACAGCTGATAATATATACTAACACTAGTACAGTACCAATATTTGAAATTATTACAGTAGATTATATTGATTTCCATATAAGGATAAGTTTTAAAAATACTTATTACGACTGTAATTACAAAGCTATTACTAATTGATCAGAACAAAAATGGGAATTTCCTTTAAATAATTAAGTTTCTTATTTTTCTACTCATTAAATATTATGATTAGAAATATTTCCATTCAAAAAGTTATTTTTATGTTACACAATAGAAGCGAAAGCAACAATAAAAATGATTCTTAATTTTTCCCTAAAAATTTATTTCAAATTAACTGCAAATATAACTTATTATTAGTAGTGTTGAATCAGTTCCAAGAATTGCCTGATTCCGGAACGAGAACTAGAACGAGAACGAAATTAAAAATTTGGAACTGACTCAACACTAATTATTAGAAATTAATGACTTCTAAAAATGTAGACTTTAAGTGAATCGTTTAAATCTAAGGGGAAGTGAAAGGAACAGGGATTGACAGAATCGGGATTTCCCGGTTCTTTCCTTAAGCTTAATCGTAGGAAATTTGATGACTCTGTCTATCGACTACTTAAAGTCTCTTTGATTTGAGTTTTATTGTCGCGATAAATCCCAATTTAAGAGATTATTTCCGAATTAAGACTTAGTTTGTTTTCTATTTGAATCTTAGAGGTTGAGCTGTCGGCTCTTCTTTAATGTGATTCTATAATGAAGTTCATAACTGTAATTCATATACTATTTAATAAACATAATTTAAATGTAGCTTATTATATTGAATAAATTATATACTCATTTCAAAGGAAAATTTGTCTCAGAATATCAATACGCTTTTTTGAAGAACACTCAAAATTTCAAAAACAGACCTACAGTTAACATTATTTTAGCCTTAGGTTGCCAGACGTCCAGGTTTGGCCTGGATTGTCCAAATTTTGACCTCTCCGTCCAGGCAGAAATTTAAAATAAAACCGGGAAATAAGGAGAAGTCCGGATCTCAGTTAAAGTGTAAGTTTGAAGCTTTTAAACTGTATAGAAAACTAAAAATTTCGCACGATGTACAGGGAAAGGTCCATCAAGATCTGGTAACTCAATTTAGCCCCGATTTAGCATTAAAAGTAAATCTCTTAATCGAACGGCTGTATTATCATAAATAACTTATTTTAAATGTTCATATAATAAATTACATTATAATTATTGTTCATAAATAATTAATAACCAACATCTAGAAGACCACCAACAGTTACTGTACATAAAGAACAGCTAAAGTAAAAGTATATTATTTTATATAATTTGTGAGTTACAGGTATTAAATATAAAAATTTCAACTGTTATGATACTGTATATGAGCGTTGCAGCAATGCTTTTCTTGCTATACATTTAATGATAGCATTATATTTTCTCATAACTTTCAGTCTATGGCAACTCGAGATAGGCGATTGTCCATACGTTTCAAAGTGCTTTGCAATGTTTCTATAGTAGAGCACATTTTCAAATACTTTGTGATAGCAATAAATAGAATGACATTTAAAATCTGTACAATTTCAAAAAATGGTTGCGAACGTGGCTTCAGGAAGCTGTTAGTGAATTATACTCATGACTATTGTTTTCAATTTTAAGTGAAATAGATTATAGCCCACAAAGAACAATGAACTCAATAGCCATTCGGTTTTCTGGCTATTACTAGTATTACTGAGGAGTAGATAAATCACTTTTTTATTATTTTTAAAGAAAGCTAAAATCTATATAATATGAATGTGAATCTCAATTCATGTGAATAATACTTATTTCAAAAGTCAGATATAGCGTAAACATCAAAATGTTGTGGATTTTGTCATAATCTAAGGTGAAGTATAAATCCTAATCAATTAGAAATAGATCCGGAAATTGAAGTGATGCGGATGAGCAATAATGAAGGGAAGATTTTTCAACTGTTCTCTTAATTAAATTATTATGATTCATCTCTCTTATATTAATAAGATTTTTTCCAAACTATGTGAGCCAACTCTAATTATTTCCTTTTTTCCATTATTATACTCTCTCTTTCTGTTTATCTTTATTAAGCATTTTTAGGAAAATGTATGAATTCGCTGAACACTCACTCACACACACAATCAATCAATGAAATTAATTAATCAAGAATTCACGAATCATTGAATGCTTTTATAATTATTACTAAATTTAGTTAATAAGTACAGTATTTGCAGTGTATTTGTTTTATTCTGGTTTTATTAAAAACTGAATTCTGTTGAATATTTGAAAGATTTTTTTATTGGCTAAAACTAAAGCAATGCGAATACTTAGAGTCTTAAATATTGAAACTATGGCTGTTTAGATGGTTTAGATTGGTTTAGATAAATTATATTATATAAGTAAATTGCATTCAATTGCATTACGATCAGTAGATTTACTTTTTTCATCAATATATTTAAATATTGAAGCGCATCGTCAAATAAATGCATAAATATTTGATAACTAAACTCAATTTTTCTATAATTATTTGAGTAAACATTACGGTGAATGATTGGACTCAACTATAATTAAACGAAATGCGAAAATTAATTAATTAAAACATTAGATAATAAATTTTTAATACCTTTGCTCCTTCACCTAATATAATATATTCATTATAACGTGACGAGAGAGTGTTCGCCTCAAACTGACGATAACACACAATTACTTAAAAGAATTAAATGACAAATTAAATATTCATGTAATTCTTGAAACTCATGCCCACTATATTTAGAGCGTTGGATGCAGTAATAAAATTGGTAAAAATTATTTCTGATTCATCCAAAAATTTTATACTTTTCAATGTTATTCAGTTTCAAATAGCAAAAAGTTAATGATTTTGTGTTCATTGTTCGTGAAATAAATTAATATTGATATCGATTTCTTTCAATAACATTTTTATACTTGAAATTACAAAGTATTATAAATAATTCTTTATATTTGTCACAATTGCTGTAAAGTATTAGATAGCATTAGAAATGGTTGAGAAAAATTTCGATTAAGGCTTTAAGTGAACGATAGCCTCACTTCAAAAGGATAAAAGAATTGTTGTATTTTCCAATTTCATGCCTGCTGTAGAATATATTGAATTCTGATATTTCTTTTGTATGCTTTTTGAACTTTACTATTAGTAAAGTATTTTTTATTCTCAAACGAACGCATCAAACACTTAATTTTTTTGTTATTTGAATCAATTGTTTCCTTAGTATTATAGTTATATATAGTAATAAGGATATGGTGAGAGACCGGAGCTTTTGATAATCAATGGAAAGATCTCAATCTAATATATATATATATATATATATTCTATTTAAATAGATTTGATATTGGTTTGTGAATTTACACAACATTTTCTCATCGTATTTTCAATAAAATCATATTTGCCGAACAGTTATATAACTATTAATATCTTATTCGAAAGTACTTTTATGGCATACAAATAATGAATACTCTTCGGTATTGACTCTTATGGACTTTGGAGTAATACTTAATAAACTCGAAGAGAGGACTGAACTTTTGTGAGACCCAAGTTTCTATTGAAAGCTTATCCAAGACTAAACTAATTTATTCAAAAATAAAAAGGAAAGATATAATTTATAATGTTTTACTCAAATTATCTTCAATGAAACATTTTTAGTAATTATATTGAAGTGCTCTGATTGAGCATCTCTTCAAGATTTGGATTATGGTTGAAAACATCTGTTAACAGCTTCGTTTTTAAATTTGATTCTCAAAAGCGGATCCAATTTTGATTTTTCTTTTCCTCTAATTCTATATATACAAAATCACTGCAAAACTAAACTACTGTTAACAGTTCTACAGCTTCTGCCTCATCTCATCAGGTTTTGAAGTTCTCCTAACCTATAGGGCTATTGCAAATCTCAAGATATTTTGTTCTGTTGTAAAGCCGTTATTCGATACAATCAGTTTTCTAGTGTTTTTCAACAAAATAATTGATTTTGAATTATAAATCCTTAGAAAATATCAAAAAATGTATTTTATAGTTTCATTTTTCTGGAAAAATGAATACAAATAAACTATGATTTATTTTATTCCAAAGAATATTTAAGGTGTTTATTTAAAATTTTATGATAATTTGAGTAAAATGGAGAATTTAGAATTTGAAGTAAGCCTCGTTTTTATCCTTAGAATTGCAAAATGGTTTGCCCAGTCTGTCTCTAGTTTCAATTTGAGACATATCTAACAGCCATATTCTAAGTTAAACTTGTAAAGTATATTAGTTTATGCAAATTCGAGAATAATTCTAAACCGAGTTTCTCAAAACTCTAAATTTACTTTCTAATTGTTTATGAGTTATAACTTATAACTCAACAGATGTTTATTTTGAAGAAAAGTTGTGAGTACTTTGTTTTTCGCAGAAAAGCTCTCAAATTTTATTAACCATTAAAAATTGAGTCCATTTCCATTAAGTTTATTAGATTTTATAAAATCAGACTAATTTCAGTTATAACGACTATAATAATTCGCCAAATCATACCATTATAATCACAATTGAAAACTATGTTTTAAAAATTTGAGATTTGTGAACATCAGGTGAACATATAATATAAATAAATCTAGTCCAGTACTAATTTTGACACTTTGTTGCACCCAAAATAGTACTTCCCTACAAAGCATGCAATACATTTAAAAAGCATACATTTGTTTATAGTTTTATATTCTAAACATGTATTTTTTGAGATAATTATTGGTCATTTACTGTCAATCAAACTGTCAAAATTGTTTATTTACTCTCTTTCACTAGACTTAATAAACAAATATATGCTATTTGTATCTTATTTGTATGTAATGCATGCTGGGTAAGGAAGCACTATTTCGGATGCAACAAAGTGTCAAAATTGGTCCTGGACTAGGTTTACATTAAAATATTTCGTTTTAACGAAATGTGTGTTGTCTTTTCATTTTTGTATGCCTTCATTTCTTCGGCATTCAAAAAAGATTCAACTCTTGCTTCATATTTTTGTCGATTTGGGCTCTTATTTATCATTATCTAACTTTTTCGTTTCGAAACATCGATCCATTAAACTTGAATTATTTGAATGATTGAAGTCCTACAGTTCCTGATTGAATAATAAATCATAAGAAACAAATCAACTGTCAGTTTACACTTTAGTTTACAAATTGACAGACTTTATGTTTTGACGGCTTTCTTATTCATTTATTGAACAAAGTTCTGTATACAGGTATAAATCCATAAACTTTTATGAATTAGTTTGACAATCAATCGAAAACCTAATTTACAACATAATAATAATAAGAATAACGAAATGATTTGAATTTCGATAATCAATAAAAATCATTAGAAAACTTGGATAATATGTTAGCGCAAGAAATCATTTAGAAGAAAGTGAAAATAAATTATCTCAAGTCGTTACTGATATTATCTATTATTATGCTTGTATTCTATGAAAGTATTGTTTCGATTCCAAAATTGGTTAGCGTTAGCTCTAGGCTTAGCTCTGAGACCTATCGCAATGGTCGTCAAACTATCTCTATGTTATATTTGTCAGGTTTGAGTCTTTGAACATGAATGTAATGACGTCATTACATTAGAACATAACACTTAATTTATCCACTCTATGGACCTCAGCTTGACAATCACTTGTCATTCTGACCAACTTATAAATAAAACTTTCTAACTATACAACACTTTGAGTGTAAGACAAATTCCTTCAATTTTATGGAGATTTCAAGTATTGTCCAGAACTTTACTTACTGTGCTGGACATGAACTACATGAATCTCAAGTTAATAATGAATAACATTTCTAGAATTTATACTATTTATCACTTCAAAAGAGCCAAAACAAAAGAAGCTAAGTCTAAATGTAAAAAGGGGCCTATTTATTATTCATTTTTTAAAATAATTTAATTATTGAATCTACAAGCACCAATAGATTAGATTAAATTTTGTTAGACTATTGCTTTAATGTATTTAAAAATAGAATTAAAATCGATTTTAATGTTTCTTTAGAAAAGGATAAATTTTAGTAAATCTTTGCGCGAATGTTATTTTTGACTCAAACATACATTACATTCAAAAAGGAATTACACATTCTTCATTTTTGGTATTATATATACAATCATTTTATAAGGTATTAGCCCTCTTTGTATTCGTCTATTTTACTTTCACCCTTTTTAAAATGTAAGCATTTTTATTCCATATATAATCTGCTTAAATCACACAAAACAAGTCAATAAACACAAATTTATGAAAGACTATAAGAATTGAAAAAGAGTTTTGTATTTTGTTATATTATGTGACTAATCTCAACTGACATAATCTAAACTTTTATTAATTAAAACCTAAAAAATTAGTATTTTATTGAACCTATTTTCATATGATTTTAGTACTGTACTTGAGCATAGCTATTAATTATAACAGTAAACCTGGGGCAGTGCTTTAAAACATGTAAAAATTGGTTTACTAAAAAATGCGAGTTTTATTAACCCTATTTCAGTTCCAAATTTGACAGATTTTAGCCCTAAATGGTGGTAAAAGATACTTCCTAACATAGCACTGGTATATGTGTTGATTAAAATAACATTGTGTGTAAGAGACAGCTTTTCAATTTTTAATGGGCAAAATCTGACCCTTGAAAGTTATCACTACTTTCAATCCTATTCAATACTATAAACACAAAGTTAATTCAATGAACGCATATACGATTACTATTTAAAGAAGTATTCGTGATATACTTATATAGTTTCATTTAAAAACTAAATGCCATTTCAAAAATCATCAATACTTAAAAAGGAGATACCCGATCACTTACTAACCAATTTCAAAAATTTTTTACCACAACAACCTTACACCAAACCTTGTCCAAAATGGTCATTTAAATCTGCGGAGTCCAAGAAGCATATTAGTTATAGGCTTCACATTTTCTATCAACACATAGTAATACATAGTTATTTTCATGTTATGGTCAATTACTATATCTAAACATCAATCAGTTACTATGAAAATTTTTAAGAGACATCTAGTCTTTGGCATAAACCTTTCCAAATAGTGGCATTAATCGACCTTTAACGTCTTAAAAATTCTTAAGGTAAATTCATACAGACCTAGTAATTGAAAATTTTTAAAATCCAATCAATACAATCCAAAGTATATGAAAAATAATTATATACGTGTATTTTTGTTTGACTTGAGATCTCTTAACATTATTAGGGCAGTGCATCAAACTTAAAGTCCATTTGAATATTCTCTACCAATTACTTTGAAATTACATTACTATCAAAATAACTATGTATTACTATGTATTGAAAGAAATTGTGGAGACTATTACTAATAGACTTCTTAGACTCCGCAGATTTAAATGGTCATTTCGGACATGGTTTGGTATAAGGTTGTTGCGGTAAAAATTACCAAAGTGTTGGATAGGAAGAGTAGGGGTATGAGCAGCAGCGTATGTAAAGTTATTTATAGACCGGTTTTAAACAAAAAACATGTTATTTGAATTGATTTAATAAATGTTAAGTAACATATAGGAAAGGGGTAGGGATCCAATCTAAGTGTTACCAAAGCGTTATATGGGGAGGGTAGGGGTAAAAAATATTTCATTATTGCGTTACATAATTATTGAGCACTGCCTTTTTAGTTACTAAACTCCAAAATTAGTATTTTTAGGTTTGATTTAGACCACTGTTCGCTTTATCGCTACAATATCGCTGTGAGTATATTAATAATTCGACATCAGTGTTAGCAAAGCAAAGAGTAGCATAAAAGCAAATTACAAATTATGCCGTATAGCTTCCGTACAATTATACCGATGGGCTCAATTTAATCAGTGTAACGTGATCGGTCAACATTTCTAATAACCCATTCACTCAAAGCATAAAACAATTTTACTAAAAAAAGGTATTATATGGTCTATGGTATAGGTATTATTTTGTCTGTTGTCGTATTTTTTGATAAACAAATAATACATTTTAATAATAAAATATGCATTAGAATAAATTCATACAAAGTTTAAATAGATCAATAAAAATTTGAAACCCTCCTATTAGATTCAAATCAATAAGGTTACGCAACTTTGGTGTTTTTATTTTTCAATTAAATTTTAAAATTATTTGGAACTAAAAAACTATCACAAGAAGATTATTGCATTTTTTTTGGCTAAAAAATTATCACTTAATATAATCCGATTATTAAAAAGTATTAGAAATTATATTATGCAAAGGCGTTATATTCATACATGTTATTAGAGCCCTTACTTTTCAGGTGTAATTTTCACGTCGATTAAGGGTGGTTTAATCGGGTTCAAAAAATTTGTGTCAATTCGGGTTTTATCCGTTTAAACAGAAAATTATTTTTCCATTTCTGGTTCATAAATTCAAAAAATTTACGCTTATTAATGAAAATGTCTCTTTATATCTTCCAATGAAATATAAAATCAAGTATTGTACATATTTAGGTGCTCATCAGTTAATGTTATCGGCGATCTGTTTGAAGATTTCAAAATTTCTAAAATATGCAAAAACTTTCTTAAAATGTTTACTCAGTGCATACGTTAATACATTACACGTTAAAGCGCATGACTTACAATGTGCACAGTTTAACTAAAAATTAAAAAAGATTCATTCAATACTCATGTTTGATTTTGGTTCAATCGGGTTAAACCCGAAAAGTAAGGGCTCTACATATAATACATGTATGACTTACAAGTTAGAGCTTTTTAGAATCTCTAACTCGAATTTAAATGAAAAATTCAATGAATAAAAGTAAGCGAATCTCATTATAATATAAAAAAAATTTTGTTCCAGTATTAAAAATAACTTTAAGAACAAAGATTTTTCATTATAATAAAAAAATTGAGACAGATTACAGTTCGGTCACATGAGTTTAAAAACTGAGCTAAAAAAAGATTTGACAAAAGAATACTGAAATAAACAAAAAAAACAAAACTTTTCTTAAAGTCTCCTTTCATGAGTAGTCTTCATCAATAAAATGTTTCAAAGCAGTGATTCTCAAACTTATTTAATCACTAAATTTTACTTTTGTTATGCTTTATTTCTCAATGGTATAGAATCTCATTTCAAATAATTTGGCTTCAAAGACCACTAGAAGAAGGATACTTATAGTTTCAAGAATAAGTTTATTGGATATAAAATATATAAAACAAGATATTTGATAAATATTTGATAAATCTTGATAACGTCCATACTCAGCATTTTCAGAGAAAATCCTTATTAGATCACAATTTTTAGGAATCAATACCTTTACTAATGTATCCTTTATTTTAATTGTTTTTTACACACAAGCAAATCATCGAAAATTATTCGTTTTACTTATTAATCAATGAAAATTAATGACTGGATTTGAAAAACGATTTAATGATTTGAACTTAACCCGAGTCTGGAGACTATAGTTTGGAATTAGATTACTATCGCAGGAAAAACAATTAATCGTTTTTGTAGTATTCATTTGAAACTTCTGAAAGAAGATATTTTTAAAAATTTAATTAAAACTAATGCCAAATAAAAAGCAATCACCGGTATTTAGTTTTGAATTTACAGAATCGCGCCTTTGTGTAAACATTTAGGCACAGAATTCATTGACTACAGTGTACTGGTAGTGTAAACTATTGACATAAATTAAATTAACTCTTAACAGCATAAAAGAAACTAATTCTAGGTTTAATTCTCTAAATATTAAAATGTTGTACTGAAAAAACTTGAAATATGGAGATTATATAAATTTAATTTTTAGTGCACATAAATCCTCTCATTCATTAATTTAGATATAAGTCATTAAAAAAATCAACACAAGGCACTATTGTAAGTTGCATGAAATGAAAAAATCTCAAACTCGAGCCAATGTAAGTTTTTTGATAAGGGCTTTTGTGTGATAGGTTTGAAAGTAATATCAAGTTTGACGCTTTGCATGACATGAAAATATAATGCAACTATTCTTTTATTCTCGAAAGGCTTTTATAAAGAAAATAAAAAATAAAGAGTAATGTCTAGCGCTAGGATTGCATTTTGATCGCATTATCAAAAACAAGTCATAAAAAATTCAAAGGTTCAAAATTATTACTTCTTTTTATTCTCAACTTCACTAATATTTCGTTGTAAACAATTAATTAAACATCTAATTAAAAGTTTTTAAACTTCAAGTTTATTGAAATCAGGAAATCATTAGTTATTCATATTTTTAATTCAAATTCTTAACTAATTCTGTAAAAGCTATAAAGATTCAAATTGAAGTCATCTTCAAATAAATAAAGTATCAAATTAGTGATTCATTTTTTATTTTTTAAAGCTCTAAACCAATGAAAATATCGACTTTTTCATGAAAATAAATTTAAATTTATGATTTTCTACTTAAAGCCATTTTTAAAGTTTCTTAAGAGCCACACATGATATGACTGCAAACATATGAAGGCTCCGCAGGAAGAAGTCCGTTAGCAAAGACTTTCCTTAAAAGTATAAAATAATTTTACTTTTATTATTAATAGTTAGCACTTTTTCAATCATAAGTTAGTTCTACTTTTTAGTACAGAATATAAAAAGAGGTATTTTATAAATAAATGGACTTAAGGTCTGAACTCAAAATTGCTACAGAATAGTGCAAACTATTAATAATCAAAAGTAATATTATTCTATACTTTTAAGGGCAGTCTTTGCTAACGGACTTTTTCCTGCGGAGCCTTCAATATAAAAAATATAAAATGCTTTAACTTTACTTTGATTAGAATCTAAGAGAAAATTTTTTAAAAGACTGTGTGTTTGTGTTACTAATTTTTTGAGCTCATTTTAAAACATTGAATCTACTAAAATATGTTATGCTTGAGCCATAAGAACTATTGTTTAAAAGTATAAATACTAAAAATTAAAGTTATTTAAATGGTCAATATATTTCAAATTCTATCGGATATTTATAGAAATAGTTCCGATTTCCATACAAAGCATCCAATTTCCGGCACAAGAAATCTATTTGAAAAATATAACTTTTGTATATCTTTAGTACTAGAATACAATAAAATCAATATTCAAATGCATACAAATTAGAGGCCAATATCTTAAACATTTTCAAGACCTGGAAAACACAACTTTTGTTAACCAATACGTTAAAAAAGTATTGGTTTTCAATATGAAAGTAATACAACACTAAATTGTCAAAAATGAAAGCTATATTTATAAAAGTATTTTTAATAAAATTAAAATGTTTTGTCAAATGAAACTCTAAGAATTGAGTCAAAATCTATTCCAAGAATATAATGATATAGTTTTACACATTCACAACAGTAAGAATTAAATTATCTTATTTCCTAAATTTTGTTTCTCTTAATTAACTTTAGAATTTTGATAAATTTTTATATCAAAATAAAAATTTACGATTCCCTGACCTTTTCGTGATTTATGATTCTCTCGGACTTTTTGTATCTCTGCAATACATGCGCATGGGTTTCAATTTTAGACCTCTAAAAGCTTCAAATACTACTCTAATATACAGCACATTTGAGTTCGTAAAAGACATTATTCTGTACACTTTCATATTTAATATTCTTTGAAAATAAGAGAATATTTTTTCTGTAAATTTTTAATTATGATAATGCATTCAATTCATAATAAATGTAATCAATTCTGATAAATAAAAACAGATTTTCAGGTGATTTTGTGATTCAGGTAATGGCAATTTCAGGATTTTATACACACGTTTTCGAACTTATTGTTCAAAATCCTTTTATCCTTAAAATTGAAGAAAACTATTGATTAATATATTTAGGATTCTCAATGACTGAACTGAGAGAACATCTGTGTATTCAGTTTGAGGGCACTTAATAACTGTTTCTTATAATTGAAAAAGCATTGCACGAAATACTTTATTTCGATTTTCTCAAAGCTTTTAAATGGGATTTCATTTATTTAATAGCACAGATTAGAAGCAATTTTTCTATAAATATTTAGTCCAAAATGATTGCAAACCATTTGTAAATTCTCAATAAAATATGTAGCAATTATTTGATTATCAGTTAAATTGAGCATCAGTTGGGATACGAACTCCAGTCTCACTTAGTTTTATTGAGTTTTATTATCTAAGAAATAAAATTTTGAGACTGAATCAAACTCATAAAATGTGGTTAAGACCTAAGCATTAGCTATGAATCAAATAGTGCTATATATGAAGTTGAACTTATAAGCAAAATGTTAAAGAGGGTGACATTCAAGAGTTAAGCGTTTCTTAAACTTATGTCATTTCGGCACCAACTGCAAGATCGCCAAAAATAACAGATTAGAAAAACTTTTGTTGAAATCATTTGAAGTGATATCGATACTTAGCATTTCCTTTTTGTATTCAATGCAAGCATTTATTGGCCAAACTTTTCTTTAGAAGCTCTTTCGCCAAATTCAATAGAGATATTATATCTTTTAATAGTTATCATGCATTAGAGCACATACAGATTTTTACGATTTAAATAATTTTTATTGTATTATTCAAATACTCTTAAATGTCAAGTTTGGAAAAGCAAAAAAGTATCGCTATCTCAAGCATTGAACTCAAAGAAGGCTAACTAAATATTATTATGTTAAACCTTTTTATTCGTATATATTTTATGCAAAAATTAAGTTAATTTCAAAAACTGTGTGTTAAGCTTATTGAGTTTGCGCCTATTATTCATAAATAAAAAATATAAGAGAGCTAACAAGTGAGTCAAGTAAGCTCTTGAAGAGAATGCTGTCTCTTAGTAAATTAATTTGAACAGTTTGAATGGTTTGAAACAAAGCTATTCAGCTTAACTAAATCACATTAACAAGTTGAATGATTTATCCAACAAAATTATGAGAAAAATTGTTAAAATATAAATTAATTGCAAACAAGTTAAAATATAATTAAAAACTCAGAGTAATATTTTTTCTTTATATGAAGCAGATATGAAGAACCATGAGAACAAACTTAATTATGACACACACACACACAATTTTTTAATAATATAGATTAGAAGTTCCCGTTGCTACGCAACTGATACAGTATAACTTAATAATAACTGATATTAACCCGTGGAATATTATTTGCTTTACAGTGCTTTTGACTTATTTGAAAAATTTGATTAAAAAATCTCAATCTTATTGTTGTAAAAAATGTTATTACATTATTGCGGAATCTCACACAGACACATGAATTGACATCATTTTTTTAATAATATAGATTATGAAAGTTATATTAAATTGAACAATTAAGAATTGAAATAATCTATATTACTAAAAAATGATGTCATGTGTAAGTCTGCAATAATATAATAAAAGCCAACGTTTCCCAAGAAGTCTGGTCCCAGTCATACTTTTGAACTTTCAGTGAATAGCACAGGTCAGGCACAGGTAACAAAGGTTTGCTACTGTTTCTAAAAAATTGTGGACAAAATTTTTATATTGTTTTAAACATATATATGAAGTATTATTTCAATATTAAACTTATTTTAATGCAATTTTAAACTAAAATAAAGAGAATTAAAACACGAAAATATTATTTTAAAATTTATTTTATTAAAGAATGCAGACCTTTAAGAGAAAATATAACAAGAATTATATAAAGTGCTCAATAAGAATTCCAAAGTTTAAAATCGATAATATAATTAACATTTTTAGAATTAAAATTTAAAAATTAATTTTGATTTTATGATCCAACCTTTTAAAGTATATAATATTATTCTCGCGTGTTAAACAATTTAGATACCGCAATAAAAGATTATATAACTAAAGCCCAAACTAAAAATGTTAATTATATTATCGATTTTAAACTTTGGAATTCTTATTGAGCACTTTATATAATTCTTGTTATATTTTCTCTTAAAGATCTACATTGTTTAATAAAATAAATTTTAAAATAATATTTTCATATTTTAATTCTCTTTATTTTAGTTTAAAATTGCATTAAAATAAGTTTAATATAGAAATAATACTTCATATGTAAAACAATATAAAAATTTTGTCCATAATTTTTTAGAAACGGTAGCAAACCTTTATTACCTGTGCCTGACCTGTGCTATTCACTGAAAGTTTAAAAGTATGACTGGGGCCAGACTTGTTGGGCAGCCTAAAATATATAGTGAAATTTATAACACAATTTAAAATATTCTTAAAATAAAAAAAATTCGAATCAACGGAAACTGCATGTATAATATATTTATAATTACTTTACGCTATATTTTTTGAAAAGGTGTGTTTTCTCTTTATGGTAATTAATTCATTCCACAATTATGGTATAGAATCTATATTATTAGCGATCATTTTTAATATTATGTAAATATAAGTTAAGTTCAACACAAGAAAATTGTTTAAAAGTAGATAAAAATTTGAGCCCAATTGAAATTTGAATGATAATGTGGTGGGAGTTTAAGAGATAGAGCACTCTATCCATTAAATGAGTAAGTGATTATCAAAAAGTTTAAAAAGCGTTATTATGTGTGAGCTGTTCTCTTGTCACTTACGATAAAGCAAATGATTAATCATGAAATCAATTGAAAAATTATCATATGATAAGTAAATCCAGTAAATCAAGTTATTCTCATTAATCGTTAATGAGTTATTGTTCTGTACAATGAGATTAATTGGCAATTAATCTATAAATAAACTTTTGTTTATCCATTATTTGAATTGATTGATTAGTTGAAGAAAGAAGTAAATCCAATTATCTCTGATAAGTTAAAAAATTTGATTTTCATACATTTTGCCTAAAAAGATAGTTAAGTCAATACAGATTTCAATTACAGCCATTGAGTTGAAGTACGTCCTAAATTGACTAATATTATTATATAGAATAACTTGAGGCTATACTAATTGTGAACTGGGCTCTAAGTTTGTTTTCTAAACTTTTTAAAAGTTAAAAAAGTGAGTCAAAGCAAATATTGGCAATTATTAGAGATGAAAAGGTCTATAAGTCAAAGTTTGTGCTGAAATGAAGGAAATAAGAAATATACAAAATCGGATATTCCTGGCGTTCAAATCTAATGAAAACGGATCAAATGTAGATAAAAAGTGACAGAAAAGAAAATAACGAGTATTTAGTTCGTTGCCTTTGTCAATACATTACTTATTATTTATTGATTACTTACACACTTGAAACTATAGTAGAAATAATGCTAATTTTGAGTATCAATTCATTTACTCCTCAAATAAGAGCTCGTATAAGATTTGATTGTTAAAAAATTTATTGATCAATAAGTTGACTCTAATTATCCATATCTCAAAAATTATTACGGAAGAACATGTCTCAGAATATAATTAGAAGGTTAGCGCTTATCATTGAAAAATGGTTAGCATTTTAATTAGAATCCAAATCAAATAGTTTTCAAACTTTTAGTTAAATATTTAGATTATTAGAAATGATTTCTATATTGAAAAGGAAGGCACACAACTGAATACTACTTGTTTGCGTCGCAAAGTAATTCTGAATACTAAAGTAGTAATATATGTGTAAGACTAGAGTAAAGGTAACCTTATTTAGTATAAGTAAAACATAGTATACATAGTGTTTGATATTATCAAAAAGCTCTGAGAAAATCAATATTTGAAACTGGAAGCAAAGCTTATTTGACATTAAGCAGCAAACTGTAGAAATAAAGAATAAGTCACTTAAAGAGAGTCACCTAAAGAAAGTCACCTACGATTTTAACGAATGAGTTTTGGTTTGATCTGAACCAAGTGTGAAAAGGAACGTAAGACTTTTGAATAGAACACTCGTGAACAAGAATTATTGAATAAGAGTTATTTTGGAATCTCAGATAAGAGTCCAGTTCCGTATCGAGTTAGGCATTAGAGAACTGAAATCCCAACTAAAATCAAATCTAATGCCAGACACGCTTTCTATGGTGTCATTTACGGATTTAAGGACAAAATATAAAGGAAAAGCTTACGCTTTTGATTCGATCTCTTTTCTTTTGATGGTATTAATAGTACATATAATGCATTCAAAGCATCTTTAGGTACTAAAAAGTAAGCGCAACTATAATAGACAGCAAAATGGATTTGTTCTCATAGATCTTACTTAGTAGTAATTGGTGAATGTCTATGCGGTGGAACAATTAGATACGGTCCGCCGGGATTGGTCGGCAATACTATATCAACAGATCGAGATCTGTGCGCTTTGGGTGCTGTTTCTCCGTCTTCAATATCAGTCCTTTTGGGCACTTGTAGTAAAAATGGTGAATCAACTGAAGCCGATCGCACTTGTTTTGAATTTGTCAAAACTGGCACTTCTAATGATACCACAGTAATACCACTCCCACTATCTTCTTCTTCTTGGATATGTATTTCTGTAATATCAGGCGGTGGACAAAGAGTAACAATTGGCAATCCTTCTAATGGTTCAATTCCGTCGTCTTCAAAATCGTCATTTTCTCCTAGACTTAAACACGAGCATAAAGTCGATCCATTTCTGTCAATTTCTGATATATCTCTGTCATCACTATCATCACCAGCAGCTGACGATCCTTCAGAGCTAAATGAGCCTGAATTTGATGCCGGCGGAGACAACATTGTTCTCAAATACTCTTCCATTAGAGCGCAATGAAAGCAGTCTTTTGCACCTGAATAGCCAACAGCTGTACCTGAATTAGTACAGCCCCCACTTGAAGAACCTGAAGACGATCTCCTTATAAGTAGTTTCCATTTCGGAACATCAAGAAAAGTATTTCCGGCTGCAGACGAAGCTTCTAAACTATTAATGGCTCGAGAAGTGGCCGAATCAAAGGATCGCGACCTAATATTTCTTGAACCAGATTCAGGGATGTCTAATGAGTTGGAATTATTGGAATCAGTTTTATTATCAATACTGTTAACCGCTTCCTTAAGTCTGATCTCATCGAATGATACAGATCTGATTTGTTTGTTATGCAGTCCCACTTGAGGGACACTAAGAGTGATTTGTTGAACTGATACCTCTTCCTCATTATCGATCGACTCATTTTTTTGATTTAAGTTTTGATTCAACTGTGACTCATTTTTTTGTTGCTCGCATTTCTGTGTAATTTGTGTTGGAATCTCATGCTGTCTGTGAAGTTCTTCCTGATGTCTCTGTTGCTGAACTAACAAGAGTTGATGCTGCTGTTGAGCCTGTTGTTCAAGTGTTGGCTGACGTCTCCGGAAGGTCTCACGGAGTCTCTGCATAGCTTTAGTAATATTTAGAAAAATATTGAAAAACAGTTGTAGTACTGAGTATTCAATTATTTCACATGTTGTTTGTTCATAGTTCGCAACACAAGTGCCGACACCATCTCTGACAGCAG
>JAQGCH010000264.1:0-27585 GCA_034699485.1 Nanhermannia elegantula
GTCACGTACACCATGTGTTGCAATTTGTGTTCAATAAAACTTTCTTTAATTCAATTTTTAAAGCCTTTTGCGGTTTTGTTGTTATTTGTATTTTATGATTATATACATTGTGTTCATTATAATCATTCAGAAAGTCTTCACTCAACGGATGGACAAAACGTTTTCAATTCAACGCTTAACGGAAATGAATGTAAATTATAGTCATCTTTATATTAAGTTTTAGTTTATTTATGTTTTCCATTGGAAGTGACCCTAAATTCTCATTAAATCCTATTATTATCTAATGTTTACTTTTGAAAGTATTACACATTTAGATAACACTTATCTTTAATGCGTTTTATAAATAGGTTTTTCTCGTTATACAGACTTTTAGTCAATTATTAAACTGTTGAAAATATTTTGCAATCAAATAATGATAATTATTAGAAATGAGTTGACTCGAGCGGATCCGTACTTCGAATTTCAGTATTTGAGGTGAAAAAGACCAAAACTGAAACAATTATTTGTAATTTAAGTGGTTTTGAGTTGTTTGGTTTGAATGCTTTCTTAGAATTTGTTAGTTTCAAAAGTTATGTCTTTGTTTTGCTTTTGTGGTGCGGTTTAAGTTAGCATTTGTTGAATGCTTGCATTCGTGCTCTTTATGCCCAATATCTCGAAACTACTTTCGACCAAAACTGCAAATAATATTGAGTAATATCGAAAACTAAGTACGGGTGAAGTGTGGTAGAGATGCTAATCGGGTCACCGGATTACCGGTGTTTGGGTGGGTCTGGCTGTCGGTTGAGCCAAATAGATAACCAAAATCACAATAATGTGACCCAAAATTAAAGCTGCAATGAGTTAAAGTCATATTTAACACAACACTGATAGGCGATTCATGCAATGCAAGGCCTTAATGCGCTTTTCGAGCGGGTAGGGCTTCAAATAATTTTTAAAATAGCATATCTGCGTCATATGTACGTAAATCACAGTCATACACAAGTCAAACAAAATTTAATTATTATTATCGAAAAACTATTAATTCATTTTAAAGGTGTTTTGTCATATTCGGTATGATATGTACCAAACAAATGAATCACTTTTTATTGTTTTCCTTAGGGAAAAGTTGGAACAAAAAATTATTATTATATAATGCATTGCATAACACATGTCTGTTAAGTTTTTTCTAACTATTTTTAGTTTTTTTTATAATTCAGTAAAAGATAATAAAACAATTTTATTTGTAGTTTATTTTTCATACATTTGAGAAAATTATAGTTAAATATTAAAAAGTGTTTGAAATGGTGTTTGTGGTGTTTGCAAACCTCATAAACAGAATACATTATAGGCTGCAAATTAAAAAGTTGTTATTTAAATAAATTTCTTATATATATTGAAACAATAGCTCTCGATGAAGACTTGATTATATTGAGTTCGTGGGAATCTCTTAAAATTTGGAGTTCAAACTCATCACTGCATACTTCAAAACGATTATTGAATTTTGACATTTTAGACGCAGACAAAACCAATACAAGAAAGATAACTGCAATCGACTATTACTATAACGAAGATTTGTGTGAAAACATATTCATTTGGTCAGATATTTCGCGTCAAACGATTTACAGCGGAATTCTTAACCTAAATGATGAAAAGCCATATTTCACTAAAACGTCTAAACTATTGCAAACAAACTTTGGAAACCATCTGAGACTAGCAGTTGATAAAGTATTCAAAATAATTTATTTGGCGTTATTTGAATTCCAAAGGATTGATTTCTATGACATTAAAAGCAATACTTATAAAAACTTTTTATCTAATGTTTCACGTCCTGTAGATATAGCTATTGATAGCAAATCACAAATTTTGTTTTGGATCGAAAACTGGTCGTGTATTTCGCACATATCTATTAGTAATAAGAGTATTACAAGAATGTGTTCATCAAATCCAAGGGCATTAGCAGTCGATATAATAAACACTCATTTATATTGGTCTGACTCTGACGGAAACATTTACAGAAAAAATTATTTCAACCAAACCAATGAAATTATCAGTTCAACTAAAAAAATGAGACAAAGCTATGCATTGGATGTGTCTAATGATGCTATTTATATGAGTGATCAGTACAAACTCACTTCACTAATGAGATCCAATTTGATTACTAAAGTAGTTCTTATTGAAAGTCCAGGAATTCTCGATTTCAAGGTTATTAAGAGAAGACATTTCTATTGCCATCAACACAAAGCTCACACTTACCTTTCAAATAGTACTCTAGTTATTGACAATTCCAGTACTAATGATACAAATGGATCGATTAAAAGTTTTGTAAACATGACAGACGATCGTATGACAGCTGATTATATTGAAAATAGAGAGAATCAAAACAATAACTTTTTTTCCAAATATTTGTTTTTATTTATTTGTTGTTCTGTTTTGATTTGTTTAACTTTTATAATCTGTTTTGTGATTATTCTATTGAAACGCTATTGTGTTAGAAGAGAAAGAGGTGTTCGAAAGACTAATAAAATTACAAGAAATAGGAGTGCAGTGAGAAAAATAATAACTAATGACAAAAGTAAACTAATTAACAATAAAAACATTAGTAAAACTGTTTGTATTGAAGATTTGGGTTCATTTAGTAATAATGGATCTCTAGATCAGCGATGGTTTTGTTCAAACTGTCCGATTAGGCCCACCTGTAGCTCATGTGAAGATAAGGAAGAATGTATTGAAAGAGGAATTTGTTTGAGTACATATAAATTGTTGTCTTAAATCTATTATATTTTTTACTAAATAGGTTTTTATAGAAATTATATTTTTAATAATAAATTTCAAATAACATAATGTTTTGAAATAAAGTCTAGTCGTCTAATTATTGCACTATAAAAGCTCTAAAGTTATTCTCAAATATATATTTCTTTTAATAAAACAAATAACACTTCAATAAAGCATTTATTTTATAGGTTCTGTGGTTTTTAAATTATTATATACTGTAAGTACCGGTATATTAAAAATTCTAAACTTGTTGAATAAGGAAATTAATTCTTTAATTGAAACAATTTTATAGTTTTTATTTTTTATCACTTATTGTTTTGTCATTTTAATGAGTAAAATGGTTGTCATATAGAGGCAGTAAAAGCGGAAGTCAAAACATTTTAATAACATATAATTCATTACCACTACTTTAATATTTAGTGTAAAAGACTAAGCACTCGGCATATTTCCACAGGAAAGTGTTTCATTAAGATTTTTCTTTTAAATATATTTTTTTAATGAAACAAATAGTGAAATTGAATGCTAATCTGTGAATGCATTCATTTACAGGTAGGGTCGTTTGTTTTAAAACAATTATAATGTGTGAAAACTAATTAAAACACTTACTAAAATGCATTCACACAATAAAAACCGAGATAACTGTCATAAATTTGGACGGTTGGTCACCCAGTTTAGAATTAACTGTAAGTTAATTTAATAAAAAGTGATAACTCGAGTGTTAAAAGCGGTGGAACAATATCTGCCTTCAATAGTTTTAGAACATTTTCAAAATTTTCCCATTTTCGTGAACCCTATTTACAGGTAATATTTATGTACTGTAACAGTTATAGTACAGAACAGGTCAGATTCAGGTTTGATATATTTGGGTACGCTTTAAAGGGCGCTTCACTGGAATATTCGATATTTCTTACAATATTTGATTTCATGAGTTTTTGTAGTTGTGTGAACACAATTTATAATAAATGAGTTTAGATTTCTTACGTTTTTTCACAACTTTAAATGAGATCACAATCTGGAATATGTGGACAATTGTTTCGGCTGCTAAACTGCAAACCTTTATCAGCACGAGTGATTCGCTTTTGCTTATTAGCATAGGATGTTAGGAGAGAAGTTTGAGGTCAATTGTTTTATAGCTTTCACTTTAAGATTTGGTCAATTTCTGTTTATTTTCATTTAAAAATACCGGTTTACCGCGCTTTTAATTACATGTAACTATACCTGGAGAGGAGCGCCCTGTAACTAGACCTCGAGGTATTATTACATGTAAATATATCAAGAATTTTTAATACCGTCCCCGGAAACTTTTTCTCGATGTATAGTTATACATATTTGAAAATTATATATCCTGTAAATTGTAACAAACTGGTGATTCGGTATTAAAACTAAAACACTGTTTTAAACAAATATATCATTGAAAAAGTGGGTTAAAATGTGTCTTATCTTAATTGAATGTGAGAATACGTTTCTAATAATATTAACTTTTAATATTACATGTAATTAATACCTCGAGATATAGTTACATGTAATAAGAACTTTCTTTAAATTTAAAAAAAGTACTCCTCTCGAGGTATAGTTACATGTAATTAAAAGCGAGGTAAACCGGTAGTTTCAAATTCACATGTTTTCAGTTAAATTATTTATATAAAGCAAAAATTTCTGTGACAGAGCTGTGGATACACTATTAAATAATAATTAGTGTATAACTTTTTATTTATGCTTTAACTTATAGCATAAGCTCAATGATGGTAAACAAGAATACGATTGTCATGTTTATTGACTGTTATAATCTTCAACAATAGATAATAGGATTTAACTCTTATTATGAAAAATAACTTTTTTATTCAATACAAATATAAAACAAGGCTTCAAACAGATGGTCTTCAAACAGAAGTTTAAGCAAAACACTTATTGCTGTCAATAATGCGATTGATTTAATGTAATATTGAAAGAATTTTTAGGGATAAAGGATTTTGCAGTTGAATGCATTCCTAAAAAGGTAAATATATTTGAAATTATAAAGCTTAAATCACAAACATATAACCATTGAATAATTATTATCATACTTTACCGGTTCAATACTTGAATAAACTTTTACGTAGAAATCCCAGTTAGGACTGATGCCTAAGTAACCGTTCATTTGTAATGTAAATGTATGATCTGTATCACACTTTTTTGACTTTGAGTATAAGTTTTAAAAATAATGAATTTGAGTTTAAGTTTCTTTAAATCTTATTTGAGTTTTTTAAAATCTAATATTAACATCAAATTAACGAAATAATTCAAGTTTAAAATAAAAAATTTTTTTAAAAATAGTTTCTTAATATTCTAAATAATACTTAAAAAGAAAATACTTTAAGAATGACTTGTCTTAGAATTTTAACAAATCATTTCAATTTTTCTTATAATTTGAGTTTAAGTTTAAGTTTTTCTGAATTTAAGTTTTTTAAAGAACACGAACTTTTCATTTGAGTCAAAGTTTTTCGGGAAAAATATTTGAATTTGAGTTAATGTTTAGATAAATTTAAACTCAAACCCAAAATAAATAGAAAGCTCTGATCCAAATGCATATTATTTGAAAAATATCAATGTATTTATTGATTTGAAACAAATCACTATAACTTTTAGACATTTATACATTAATTAGAAGATATTTTGTCAAATCTATTCTTTGCAGTGCAATTGCAAACAATCTTATGAATAAGTATTACTTGTTTTAGACGTGAGCTTCACTTTATCGAATACATCCTTATCTATATCAGCAAAATATTACTTTTAAATTAGATTAATGTTCAATAAATTGAACTAAAATTGTGGCATTGAATGGCTTTTAGTGAAACAAATCAAATACAAAATATTTTTAAAATGAGTAAAAAATCAATCAAAACCACTGTTTGACTTGCACTAGTCGGCAACGCTAGTCATAAGACTTGTTAAGCCCTATTCTATATACTATTTCATAATTTCGTCCATAGTTTTTAGGATGCGATTAGAGATGCGTTTATAGCCATCTTTCACTTAATACAAGCATTATATTTATAAGACTTCATAATAAATAATTATTTAAAATATAATTTCAATATTTTACACTTTATTTACAAATAATTGCGTTTTGAATTTCTGATGAATAACAAAAAGTTGATCACTTATTTTGTGGGATATAAATGTTATGATGTTCTAAACGCACAAAGTTTTGCGATTATTTATAATTGAATTTAAAGAATAAATTATTAGTAAAAAAACCTCAAAGAATGGGCGGATCTAATAGTAAACTACAGAAATATTTAGAAAATGGTGATGAATACGCATCACTCAAATTGATTGAAAAGCACAGCGAACTTCTTAAGAGTTTTGATGCGAATGAGCCCATAACTGATATGTTTGAATCTGCACTTCAATTGTCAGCTAAGTTTGCAATGAAACCAATTCTACGATTACTTCTTTTCGAGTGCAACGGAAATCCGAATAACAAAAACATTTTGCGTCAAAACGCTCTGCACTTAGTCTGTCAAATACCTATTCCGAGGACTGATACCAACCCTATTATCAATCACTCTGATTCGGACTCAACAGAGCGAAGAACTAAATGTTTGGCTTTGATTTTGGATTGGAATCAAGTTTGTCAAAGCAGTCAAACAAAAACAGTTACAGAAACCACTGATTTAGACGCTTTGGATCGCATCGGAAACACAGCACTGCATTACGCGGCCACTAATGGACTTCTCAAATGCGTTCAAATACTTACGGACAGAAATTGTGATCTTTTCATAGAGAACGAGACGGGAGATACAGCTTGTGATCTCGCGGCCAAATTCAATCACTACGACATTGTTCGCTATCTTGAGTTCAAAATGGTTTTCTCAGAACAATCAAATCAAATATTTTCAGACAATTCTGAATATTTTTTAAGAGAAGAATATTCTGGACTAAAGGCACAAGACTTACAAGAAGCAAAGGATCAGCTGCTCGTCGAGACATCAAATATGCTGAATGTTCCACTTTCTTCAGCCGAAGCACTTCTCAGATCATTTGAATGGTCTCAAAAAGATTTGATCGAATCCTTTTATAATGACTCAAATAGTTGTTATACAAAAGCCGGTCTCACTATTCCCTTACATATCACATCTGGTATTACTCCAGACAATAAAATAATAACAACAAGTATTGAAGAAAAAAGTCTTACAGAAGATGCGATCAGTTCTGAAGTAATTGAAAACCCGACAGAAGAAATGATGCCTTTGTGTGAAATATGTTCACTAGAAATAGACAAAAATGAAACGCTCGATATTACGTGTGGGCACAAATTTTGCTTCAAATGTTGGAAGACTTACATTGAGCTTAAAATAGAGACCGGAGAAACAAATGTCATAACATGTCCCGCCTTCGAGTGTTCATATTTAGTTACAATGGAAATCATTGAAAAAGTGGTTTCACCCGAATTGGCTGATCGTTTCATGCAATATGATATCGAAGCCTTCATTGAGAGCAATCCTAACATTAAATGGTGTCCATATCCGGGTTGTAATAAAGCTGTTTATATGCCTGAATCAGAATTATCTGTTAATAGCGAACAGTCGTTTATTTTTGCAAATATGCCTCCATTGCCACCAATCAGTCATGCAGTTGATTGTGGTTCAGGTCATTACTTTTGTTGGGAGTGTAAGCGTGAGGCACACGCCCCGTGTCATTGCAAACTATGGGAGGACTGGATGATTAAAATAAGTGATATCAGAGCTGAAGAGCTCAAACAGACATATTCTCGAACTGAAGACGCGGCTAATAGTTTGTGGTTAGTCAGAAACGCCAAACAGTGTCCGCGTTGTAAAACACATATTCAAAAGTCAGAAGGATGTAATCATTTACGTTGCAGTAAATGTAAATATGATTTTTGTTGGGTTTGTTTGGAGGCCTGGAAGAAGCATAATTCAGCCACCGGTGGATACTTTCGTTGTAATCGATCAGAAGCCGCACAAAAAGCCGAACAAAATGCATGCTTAATGAAAAAAGTGGCTGAAGCGCAGAACTGCGAAATGAAAGAACTCAAAAGATTTGTTTTACATTACACTAAATATAAATTTAACAATTTATCGCATGAAACAGAATGCACTCTAATTGACAAATCAAAAGAGAAACAAAATGAATTGTTTCGCTACTCTTTAGAGTTTAGTAAAAATAACTCCACAGATATTGTTATAGAAGAAGACGATTTCTTATATTCTGCAACATTGGAGCTGATAAGTGCTCGTAAAATATTGTGTGGGTCTGCAGTATATGGCTATTATTTAGAAGATCACGGATATAACAAAACTATTTTTGAATATATGGAAAATGATCTCAACTTCAACAGTAATCGTCTCTCAGATATTATCTCTTTTGATTACTTAAGAGCTTCGCGTTCTTCTATTATCGAATTGACAAAAAAAGTTAAAATTAAAAGATTGGAATTCCTGACCGCCATCTCTAAAGGATTAGTTCCTCCCGAAACACCTCCAGGAAAGAAAAGACATCACAGACGTCACTGTTTGCCCGGTGTTCTTGGGCTCGACTCTATGGAGAATTTATTCAACCCATGCGTTGAAAATGAAAGAAGTTTAATAAATGAGGCGATCATTTCATCTTTAGATGGATTCGATTCCAACAATTCATGGGTTTTGCTAAATGGCAAACATAGCAATGTCTTCATCTATGACTGGCCTTGTGATGAAGACTGTCATAACCACAGTCGCATTGAAAGCCAATCAACAGCTGAAAACAGTCAATTTCACAATTTAGAGGTTTGTTCGAATCCTATTTGCACTAAAGCTAAAGCAAAGAATCCGAGAACAGGTGGAACTCATGACTTTTGTTCTCTCAAATGTAAATATTTGACTTCAGCAGAAAAAACGCCCGAAGAAAAAGATAAAATACATTATGAATACGATTCTTCTATGGATTTATTACTCGCTATTGAAATGTCAAAACTGACATCACTTGAAGAAACAGAAAAATGCAATCGCTCTCAAAGTTTAAATTGTGAGCAAATAAATGAAGAATCAAATGAAAGTCCGGAAGTTAGTGAAAATGTTTTTGAATCATTTGTAAAAAATATGAAATCTGATAACAAACTATTAAAATCATCAGCAAAGACAGCGATTATGTTTTTCCTTAAAGAATCATTCGATGAATTAATAGATGAAAAAAATATTAATCCCGTAACTAATAATTTAAAAATAGAGAAAAAACTATTTTCGGCTGTTTGAGGGTATTTTGTACTTGAATAAAAAAAATATTGATCTCTTTATAATATTTTACATTACTGTACATACATTACAAATATATTTGATTTGTTATGAATAAAACATCTTTCAATGCATAGCTTTGGCCTTAATTTATTAGAGCTTGAAATGAGTTCACAGCTTAACTCTTAAGTAAAACAATATTTTATTATTAAACAATTAATTACAGGTTTCAATTACAGGATTCATATTATATTATGGATGTTATGAGTGAAAAGTCCAAAACTAAATTAACTAATGAAATTGAACACTGAATATCCGCTAAATAAAAACGACTTAATTCACATATTATTGTACAGCAATAGGGTTTAGTATCGATATATGCGTTCAATATTGCAAATCATTCTTTGAATAACTTAAAATTGTTTTGTTTGTACTGATAATCGCTGCTATGATTAGGAATTACCTGAGCTAATGAGCTAACAATACATACAAATGCACTCATCGATACTTAAGCCCAATAATAACTTAAAATATTAATAAACTTATGATCGGTAGTCATAATATACCGTACATTAATAGTTGTTCACTACAACAGTCTTTAATTTAAATATCGTTAAGAGTGGTGGTACTGATGTCTGAAGGAATGGGAGATATTTCTTGATTTTCATTAGGACTGGTGTCGCTTTCGAAACATGAGGCGCCGATACTAAAGGGCGACGGATCTGTTGATGGCATCTCTACTGCGCTCAATATTTCCAAATCATCTGCTGGTGAGACGACACCGCTTTCGGGTCTATTGGTCTCTATTGAGAGATCATTAGTGTTATCCATAGTTTGATTGGCACTCGAGTTGTCAGCAATTGATTGCAATGATGTTGAGGGCAATGAAGTGATGGCAAGCGTTCGAGACTTGCCCTCAATCTTCTTCCTCGACATATCACTGTTACGCATATTTTGCATAACTGTAGCCATTTTCATGATCATACTTTCGGGTACTGTAAACCCCTCTCCCATATCATTAGCATTAACTCCGACTGCGTTTTTATATTCTTCCGATTCTATGAGATCAAGAATGTCTTCTTTAATAAGCAGATAAGCTCTTCCACCTGCGGGAGGCATCAGATGATTGTCGTGAAGCCATTGTTTGTCTTCTTGATCGCCAATATATCTGAAAAGGTCTGCGTGTTTGGTATAGAGTCTGCCTCTCGTAGTCCCAAAGCCGAGCGCTTTATTAGCTCTCGAGCCCAACACGAACTTAGTTTGTGTGGTGAGCCGTTTGGGATCCCATTTGCGAGCGTCCCGTTTCACACGTTTCATGGCTTCTGATTGATTTATTTTGGCTGAATTGTGAAACTTGACTGGAGTCGAACGTTCAGATACATTACCGCTTGTACTGGCATTTGAGGAATGTTTATGAGTCGTCACTTTTTTTCGGGAAACTATAGGCTTAAGAGTATTGAGAGAACTGGTCTCTGAATCACTGTCTGAATCTTTAACTCGTTTATTACGCGTTGGAATTCTGGGCTCAGAAATAGGATTATTGTTCTCATTATCAGAAAGATTTTCAGCCAAATTATTACTACAATAAGCAGCAAAAGCAGCAGTTATAGGACTATTAGATCGGGTGAAAACTCCTGCGAAGTACATCTTCTTCGCCTCTTCCAGTATTTGTCTGCAGATCGCCTGAATGTGCTGTTCAGACACTGAATTTACGCCATTATTATTGCGTATGTTATCGATTGCCGGACGAAAAAATCTGTCCAAATATTTCTGTATCACTTCATTGATCTCCTTATTGATGGTGTGCTGTAGTGTTTGTCTCAATATATTCAATGATTTGGCAGTACTGGTGGTGCCGCCCATTCGTGCCCTATGAAGAGACACAGTCTGTGACCGATATGAGGCCCGATGTGTGCCCGCATTCGTCGGAAAGTTCATTAAATTCATATTTCGCATGTGGAATGTCTTCTCCCATGAGATCCTTCTCTTCATATTCTCAATGCTTTCATTGCTTTCAGAGATATCTTTATCTCTCATATCGTTTTGCAATCCATTATTTGCCATATTTTGTGATCTATTCATCATTTGATTCAACGATTCATTTCTTGACTTAATTAATAAATCGATTGAATTGTGATTTGAATTGTGATCACAACCAAAACCACTGCTGTTATTATCTCTTTCTATGCTTTCTGTCGGAGAATATATTCTTATCTCTGGAATGAGTGCAGACATCGATCTCTTAATTAATTTAATTATTAATTAGATATCAAATGACATCAATTTATTGATATTTTTTTGAATCACTTTTAATAATTTGTGTTTAAAGCCATTATTTCTATCGTTTCTATCAATATATGAATCATATTCTCGATTGAGGTTTACTTTCAATAAAAACCCTTTAATTTAAAACACAGTTTAAGTTTCAAAACATTTGTTTTACTTATAATTATATCAACTAATTAGAGTTTAATTAAAATGCTGTTATTTTTAATATTTAATTAAATATTTGAAACAAGAAAATGCATTTACAGGTGTTATGTATTGCGTCGCTAACTATTAATGTATGCAAAAAGAGATTCTACTGTAAGTCTAATACAGTATTGACATAATAGGACTTTTCGACTATTTTTCACTAATATCTTGAGATTTCTCTTACTTCACTATAAAAATATAAATATTGTCAGAAAAAACCCCAAATCTGAGGGTTTTGTCGATCATTCAAAAAAAAAGTTTCATCGAATTGATTGACTTCTGTTTTGTCTAAATATTCAATAATTGATTAAAATTGTGTTTTATTGTAATTAAAGAAACAAAATATTATTAAAGAAAAAAAGTGATCACTTTTGGGACAACTCTTTAGTAGACATGAATTGAAAGCAATGCCTATAATACATATCAATAAATATAAATCAATAAATAATTAGCAAAAAGTGGATTTCGATGAAAAGAGTTTCACACAAACAAAAAACAGTTATCGCTATTGAAAAGGCTTTTAAACGTCTTGAGAGACACTGTCTGTCAACAAATCGGTTTATAATCAAGTCTTAAACACGTCTTAAGGTGAGAATGAATTGCTTTTTACATTTATATTTCATATTTGTTTAAATACTTATACTTTTGATTGAATTGAGTTGACATCAATTCATTTAATAACTAAATGTAATGTTTTGTCAAACTTTACACACATTTGAGTTTATTATATAAAAAGATATTCAAAATGAAAGCATTAATAATGCATTTGTTATATGAGTCGCAGGTATTGTCACTTGTTTTTAACGATACGAATGTCAATAATATAAAAGGATAGTGCACATATTGACCTTTGACCTCGTAATTGACAAATGCTATTAATTACTTTATATCTGTATTAAAAACAGTTTGAACTGTTTAACGCTTTAATACCGGCGAGTCATCAAACGGTGTTTACTCGTGAGCCCAGCTTAGGCTCACTCATAGCAGACTCAAAGGCCTCAAAGGAAGCGCTGTCTGTGTGCATCATTGCGAGCAAATAAATGTGCTATTTGTGTAAAATTTATTTATTCATAAATATAATTATTATATTATTTTATATTTAGTTTGTTATCATATACTTATAGTACAGTAATTCGTGATATACTGTACTGTATTTGAGACACAGGTATTACTACTGAAAAAATGATTGAAAGATATGTTTGATCTCTAATAATAAAATAAACTATTTATAAAGATATAAAATCTTACTTTTCATAACTTAATTATTATTATTATATTTATGGATACATTACTATAATTGCTATACAAATACAATAAGGCGTTATCCTATTGTAAGAGTTTTGCCACAATTCACAATTGTTTGACTCAAAAGTTTATCTTATTTTGAAATAAAATCTAGAAATATATTAACATTAATACTAATCTATAAAAGACTTGTTTTATTGATGAAAAATAATAAGTATTTAATGAAAGTGATTAAATGAATCTCTTATGTGATGTCTGTTGTGATTATAACTATTCATAGATATTCTTTTATATGTGAAATTGAAACAAATACGTAATTATTAAAGTATTTTTAATATTGACAGCAATTGCGGCAATAAGTTTGACAATTATCCGACTCTTTGCGCAAGAGATCCATACATTGAATAACTACAAAACCCAGAGTATCTGTATTTACAAAAGGCTAACATTTTTGACATCCATAAAGAAATACTGCAATATGAGAGGTTCAGCTCAACCAAAAGAATTCAAACGCTTACCAACAAGTGTGGTACCCACTAATTATGCGATTACTCTTAAACCAAATCTCAAAGCCTTCACTTTCACTGGCTCTGAATCAGTGAGTGTTAAAGTGAATGAAGAAACCAAACAAATTCTGTTAAATGCACGCGAACTCGAAATAAAAAGTGCTTCGTTTACACCACAAAATGGAACAGGTATGGTATTAAAGTTTAATCGAATAGTTTTTGCGTAAGCCTTACTTTAAGAAAATAAATATTAATGTCATTACTATTTCTTTAAAGCTATAAACGCAGAAAAAATTGAAGTATCAGAAGAAGAAGAAACGGCATTACTTGAGTTCAGCCAACTTTTAAGTAAAGGAAACGGACTTTTGAAACTTGATTTTACGGGTACTCTAAATGACAAAATGAAAGGCTTCTACAGAAGCAAATATCTGAGTACAGATGGTCAGGAAGAAAGATATGCTGCAGTCACTCAGTTCGAGGCCACTGACGCGCGTCGAGCCTTTCCGTGTTGGGACGAACCATCACTGAAGGCGACCTTTGACATCACTTTAATTGTGCCCAACAATAGAGTCGCGCTCTCGAACATGAATGTGATTTCAGAATCGGCTGATAAAACTGATGAAAACCTGAAAGAAGTGAAATTCGCGACAACGCCTGTTATGTCAACTTATTTGGTGGCCTGTATTGTAGGGGAGTTTGATTACGTAGAGGAGAGATCCAGTGATGGCGTCGCTGTCAGAGTGTACACACCTGTTGGTAAAAAAGATCAGGGATTGTTCGCTCTGGAAGTGGCCGCCAAAGCATTGCCCTATTATAAGGATTATTTCAATATCGCATATCCTCTGCCGAAAATGGATTTAATAGCGATCGCGGATTTCTCTTCGGGAGCGATGGAAAACTGGGGTTTAGTTACTTATAGGGAAACCTGTTTGTTAGTCGACCCACAAAACACTTCCGCTAATCGTAAGCAATGGATTGCTTTAGTGGTTGCGCACGAATTGGCTCATCAATGGTTCGGTAATTTGGTGACAATGGAGTGGTGGACGCGTAGGTTTTTTTTCTAAATTAATACTAATTTATTTAAATAGTTGTTTAATAACATTTGTTTCAATTGTTAACTTTACTTCAGATCTTTGGCTGAATGAAGGGTTCGCCTCATTCATTGAATACCTTTGCGTCGATTATTTATTCGGTGAATATTTCATTTGGACTCAATTCGTTGCAGACGTTTATACTGAAGCGTTAGAGTTAGACGCACTCCATAACTCTCATCCGATTGAAGTGCCCGTTGGCCACCCCTCAGAGATCGATGAAATATTTGACGACATATCATATAATAAGGGCGCGACTGTCATAAGAATGCTACACAAGTTCATTGGAGACGAAGTAAATCTTAAGCGAAACTAATGTTTTTATTTTAATTGTTAATTTCATACCCACAGCTATTTCGCAAAGGAATGAACCTCTATTTGACGCGACACAGCTATAAGAATACCTTAACTGAAGATCTATGGAGTGCTCTGGAAGAGGCCAGTAATAAACCTGTCAGAGCTGTGATGAGCACTTGGACTAAACAGAAGGGATTTCCTGTTTTATCAGTCAGTATTTTAGAGCATTAAAAAGCATAAACTGAATCACATTTTTATTAAATAAAATTTTCTAATAGTGAATAATTAAGTATAAGTAAGCAATTTAATTAAATCAATTAATTAACCCAAAGGTGACGTCTCGTAACGATGGAAATTCTCGTTTATTGACTTTATCTCAAGAAAAATTTTGCGCCGATGGAAAACTCCCTGCTTCAGAGTCTGGTGTCCTTTGGATGATTCCGATCTCTGTGAGCACTGCTTCTGCACCTGACAAGACAGCTGTTGAAGCTTTAATGGAAGGAAAGACACTTCAACTGGAAATTCCAAATGTAAAGAGTGACCAATGGGTTAAATTAAACCCAAATACAGTCGGTGTTTATCGTGTCCAATACTCATCTGAGATGTTGGGCCTTTTGTTGCCCGCAGTGTCTGATAAAACACTTCCACCTCTGGATCGTTTGGGTCTTCAAAATGATTTGTTCGCAATGGTTCAGTCCGGAAGATCATCGACTGTCGATATACTGAAACTAATGGACGCCTTTTCTAATGAAGACAATTACACCGTTTGGAACTCTATAAATTCATGTCTTGGAAAACTCAATATATTGCTATCGCATACAGAACTACAGCCTCTCTTTCACGCGTACGGACGTCAACTGCTCGCCAAAACCTATTCTCGATTGGGTTGGGAACCAGTCAAAGGTGAAACACATTTGGATACTTTGCTCAGAAGTTTGGTTATCAACCGTTTGGCCGCTTTTGAAGACGAAAGTGTTTTATCTCAGGCCAAAAAACTATTTGAAGCGCATTCCAATGGAACGTATGTTATTTCTGCAGACCTACGCGCAGCTGTTTATCGTGCGGTTGCCATTGATTGTGATGATAAGACATTTGAAGCTTTGTTCAAAGTAATAGATTCTCTCTTTTCAACCCATATCTCAGTTAATTTTATTCTCAATTTTTATCTTTAAATCAATAGCTTTATCGCGAAGCAGATCTACACGAAGAGAAAGATCGAGTTTCGCGAGCTTTGGGTAGTGTTAAAAGTGCAGACAGAATCGCAAAAGTTTTGGACTTTTCAATGTCGGTAAGTATTAGTCTTCAGCACTCATTCACTTCATTAATGGTCTATTATTCGATTGATTTGACAGAAAGAGGTGAGAAATCAGGACACAGTTTTCGTGATCATTTCAGTAGCGATGACAAAGTCGGGTCGAGACCTCGCGTGGGAGTTCTTCAAACAAAACAAAGATGAAATAAGGAGAAGATATGAGGGAGGCTTTCTTGTGTCCCGATTAGTAAAGGTTTGTTTGTTTCACAATTGTTTGATTCAATTGAATTGAGTCCTAAATTATTTTATTTTCCAGTATGTCTCAGAAAATTTCGCGTCAGAAGAAAAAGCACAAGAAATTGAAACTTTCTTCGCTCAGAATCGCTTCTCAGGAACTGAAAGAACAGTTCAACAGGCGTTAGAAACTGTGCGCTTAAATGCTGATTGGCTGGCAAGAGATTGCGCTTCTATTCAAACATATTTAACAAATCGTTCTTAAATTGAGATAAGAATGTAATTTTATTTCGCAGTAATTTTTCAATATTAATAAATTAAATTTTTTGAATTAAAACTAAAACAAATGCATTCCGTCTAAAACTAATTAAAAACAACTTTCAAATTATTGATTTAAAAAATTTGAAAATTGAGAATTTATTACTAAATTTTTAAGTTACAGTATTGTACTTTTCAACTAAATTTGAATATAAGTTCATAAATACATTAATATTTTAGGTGTTAAGGCCTCGAAATTAATTTAATAGCGCGGCGAATGTGAATCAATTATAAATCGATAGTAAATTCAATTAATTAGTCTTTTTTATAAACACATGCTTTCAAAGTATGCACGACTTGTTGAAAGATGAAAACACTTTTAGTTAAAATATTAATAATTGCCTAATTTTAATAACACATTACGGATCAGTTTTGTATAATAATGTCTCAAATAAAATAATGAGTAAATCACTCCCACATCTGATGGATAACTGATTTTTTAAAAAAGGAAACTTTTGACAAATTTATATATATATTTATATTTATATATGTATTTCACTTCAATTCAAATATACTGCGCTAACCAACGAAATCCTTCTCCATATCCCTGTCTCTTGAGAACGGAACACATATATAACTCTAATGGACGACCCGGTAGTTCAGAGCGCGGAAGTTTACCCTAAAATGCATACAATTCGAAAATTAATATCTTTATATGAATTACAGATCTTGAATATAAGGTATACCTTTCCAGTTGTCTGTCCGTGTAAACCAAAATAGGATCTAATTTCGTCCTCACCGGCAGCTCCGGGACGATCGATCTTATTGCCCAATATTAAAACAGGACAATTGGCTAACTGTTCATCTGTTAAAAGACTCTGCGAAGAAACGAGAAAAAGTTGAAACAATGTATGAAATGTATTGAACTGTATTCTAGTCTTACATCTAATTCGACTTTAGATTCAGGGAACCTCTCTCTGTCACACGCGTCTATCAAAAACACTATCGCGTCCACCGCTGGGAAGTAGTCCTTCCAGACTCTCCTCGCCTGATGATGGCCTCCCAAATCAAATGTTGTGAATCGAATATTGCCTATTGATAACTCTTCAGAAGCTACGGAACAAATTAATTAATTAATATTCAACTCAATAGACTCGTGCAGTACAGTATAGTGTGTATTATTGAGACAAATAGGATGCAATTAAGTGAGTGGTCTTACTGGGATGCAAAGTGGGGACATGTTGTGCCATTCGGTCATCTTTAAGCATATGCAATAATGTAGTCTTTCCCGCATTGTCGAGGCCAAGGAATAGCAATTTTCCGCTCTTTTTCCACAATCCTATAAACAAGCGATGCTTTATTAGTACAATACTATACATACAGTACATGCTATTAATGCTAACTTTGAATAGAATTTAAATTTATATTAAAGTTTCGATCTATCGGTTTGTGCATTAAATGATTGAGCGTTTCAGCGCATGATTCAGGACACAGTTCAAGACACAGTTAATAGAGATTTGAAAAGACAATTAGTGTAAGACTGTGGTCAACAAAGTAGTCAGTAATCACTTACTGGGGTGAAGAGTGGGCAACGCCTGCACTAAGTGTCCGACTGAACGCATTACACTCAAGAGAGTGGTTTTGCCCGAATTGTCCAAACCCAGGAATAGAAGTTTGCATTTTTTGTGATAAAGACCTACACATCATATCATATATCATATGACTCTTCAGTACAGTATTGCGTAATTCTATATCTGCTTTCTTTTCATTCACTTTAACTCAAGTATTCAACAGATAAACACATTTACTGAATATGTGTTCCTGTAATCGCTTTAATGCACTCAAACGTATTTTAAATTAAACTTTTATCTAAATTTTATTTTTATTAAATATTTTCGAGTGCTTTCACACAAAACACATATTTTGCTATTTTTATGCTTTTTTAACATTTCAAAAAATGCATAAAAATAATAATTCATTAATCAATTCAATAAACTATAAGTCAATAGAAATAAAAAACGATTAAATCTATTCACTTCTGAGACCTATTATTACTCTAATAATAATAGTAATTAATAATTAATTGAATAATAATTAATAATTAATTAAATAAAAAGAATGAAATGTTTTCCTCATAAGCAATAAATAGTAATAAATATGAATGAATTTGCAGTAAATATAATGCTATTCAACAATAGCTCTCACGAAATATAAATGAAGTAAAAAATAGGAAAACATATGAACCTATGATTTGATTTAATATTAATTAAATGATTAATTAAATAATTAATTAAATGATTAATAAAACCAACGAATAATACAATAATAATACCTAAGAATCCGAGAACACCTGTAAACCAGTCCCACACAAACATTTTGCTTAATATTTATTAATAATATAAATACAGTTATACTATAATTGCTTTTTAGGAATAGAAATTAGTTTTAAATAATAAATAACTTAATTGTAATTAAATGTTAACTATTCTTAACGTAAAGCCGATTATTGACTGAACTAAAACGCATTGCCTTTGCATTGCTGTCACTTTCACAGCAAAAATGGTTGAAATACACGTCAGTCTTATTTATTTGACACAAATTACGTCTCTTTTACTTTTGTATACAAACCATTTAATTACAAGAATTAGCGTTTGTTTTGCTTTAATTACATATTTTAAAAGTTAAAACAATTTCTCACAGAAACACATCATTTATTGAGATGTCATAAGTTTTTATTACCAGTGCCGACAAAATAGGATTTGTTTTGTTTTCTTTTAGGAAATATTTAAAATTCTGTTTATGATAATCATAGACTCAATTTTTAAAATAATAATAAATACATAATTGAAATAAATATCATATGTTATCATAATTATGAACACAACAACTCTATTAAAGTCTTGGGTTTGTATTTATTATAATTATTATTGCAATCGATATAATAATTCATTTAATTTAATCCAAAACAGAATCTAATGAATGGATTATTAGATCGAAAAGTGGCCAAAGTTTTATCCAAACGGTCAATAAATAAGACACAGATTCAGATGAAATGCACTGCCGGTCGATATAAAGTGACCGCAAAACAGGAGAGACCGCTCACTTACGAGATGGCAAACAAACCCCAATACATCGCACACAGAAAGGCTTGGAATTCATGGAACACAAGCAGTCTTTTGGGTGTTGACAGAACTCAAGAGACCACTATTGAAGACTTCTTTATCCGTAAGTTCATGTCTGGGACATGGCATCGACTCTTTCTCTCCGAAGTCATCATCAAAAGGCGCGCGAATCTGATTGTCATCACAGGAGTAACACTTCAGTCACTGCCGGCGCGCAAATTATATTTCTTAATCGGTTATACGGAAGAAATACTGTCTTATCTTCTGAAGTGTCCCATAAAAATAGAATTACAGACCACTTCAGACAGAAATGCACTCGTTTTTAAATACATTTAAATATTTAATTTGCATTTTGTTAGTCGTATAATATGTACAGTAGTTATAAGTTAGTTATTAATAGACTTCTATAAATCAAACTTTACTTTCAAATTAATAGAAACAAAAATTGTTAATAAAAACTAAACTCATTCTCATTTAATTGAATTAAGTGTAAGTATGTATTACATCATATTTCTGAACCTAAAAATAAGGTTATATGCGCTTAAATAGTACCTAAAAGCCCATGAAATAGGCTCTTATAATATTGAGATATGTTCAATAATAGGACCATAGTTTGAATTCAAAGTTTTACATTAGAATAATGTGTTTACTCTATTGTGATGTGATGTCAACAAATGTTAGAAAGTTATATAAATCGATTTCAATAACCGATATTTAGATTTAGATGACATCAAATTGAATGGTGTCATCCATTTAAATGGATTATCACATCAAATACAGAATAGTTTAATTTTCAAATATTATAGAATTTCTACTTCAAATTTATAAAGGTCATGAAAATGGCACGAATAGGACATTATAGGCAAAATACTACCTAACCATCAAAAAGACAATTATAGGCTTTTATAAATGTATCTCAAAAATCTTATTTTGATGTGATTCAGATTCATATTCATATTAAACTTTAGAGTCGATTAAATGCAAGTTAAGAAAAATAGGAAAAGTCCAGAACTTCCTATTCATAAAAATCTGACGCTAAATAACATATGAGATCATTCATTTCAATTTGAGACTATTTTGCATATTTTGTAGAAAGAGACCAAATGAAAGGGGGGCCAAAGAATTTTTTAGCACCACGTATTTTCGCTTTTGGCACACTGGGCATCGATTAGAGGAGGGGCATCTTCGACCAAAAATTCATGTTAGGTTAGGTTAGGTTAGGTTACGATGCCTATTTAGTTACCTATGAGTTAAATTATGATGCCCTATATCCTCCTCTTGCACATCCCAGCTTTAGATAAAGTTCTATCACAGCACTGCATATCTATTAGGTATTACAGTAAACCTGAAACTGTGTCAAAAACTTATGAAAATACTTGAAAGTACTTAAATATTTGAGAGTTTAGAAAACACAATTAAGATATAATTTTACTGGTAATTATTCGAAAATCATTTGTAATACATTTACAAATATTGTTTTTGCATTACTTAATGCAAATGAAAGGCATTCCAAACAAATAACTTTATTTTTGATCAAATACAGCAGATGAAGGTTAAGATGAAAACACTCCTTATTTAGTGAGAATAGTGTTTCCCACTTAATAGAGATCAATGTTATACCAATCAAAAACTTCACATCAATTATAAAAATAGGCTATGATTAGGAGCACATCAAAACTTTATTTTTTCCAATTCAAAAGAAATCATGTGTTGGTGTGATTGAAGTTTTAATAAATATTCAGTGTTATGCAATTGCAAGGCAGTGATGGCAAATGCTTGAGCTTCTAACGTTCGGGATCGCATCTTATGTATCTAATGTAAATCTGAAACACACTTCTTATGACTAGGTTTTAGTTATTAATTCTGCCTTAAGAGAGAGGTCAAAACCTGGATAATTAGCCCAAACCCGGACATCTGGTAACCGAACTCGCGTTTCAATCGCAATCATGCCCATCACAATTGCTATGCATAAGATGTTAAATGTTAATTCTTATCTCTTTTAAATAATAGTATGGTTTAAGCATTGTTTAAAAACGCTGGTCGGGTAAGTCGTGGGCCAAAGTTTTTCCTAATAAACTCTTAAGTAAAGTTTAGTTCCGAAAACATGTATTTAAAATTTTGAACTAAAAGTTTTCTCAAATATTCTATTCGCTCCATTGAATCAAATCACAAAACGAGTACCGGTAAAGAAATTATTTTCGATAAAAGATTTGGCACAACATACCCTTTTGTTTTACTCAGACTATAGAAATTTCCACTTTTCGACGTTTGTGAGTTGAACACAACAGCTTTAGTTAACATTTGCATTGTCAATCATTAAATTTATATTAAATTTAATGTCTTCAGAGAAAATTTAATAAATTTAACATAGAAAATGTTTGTTTATAAATCCTATCGAAATCTGAAAAATGGTTAAAAATTACAAGACTCGTGAAGATTTAGCATTAGCGCCAGTGACCCCTCGTTTGGAAACTCAATTCTCATCAAGAAAGAGTTCAAAAATTGCTATCAATTGAATATAATACATAATGTTTTCTGTGATATCACTCAATTTTAACATTTTGCAATATATTTGCTACATATATATATGCTCTGGAAAAAATTTATTAAATTTAACAACCCTAGTTAACATATATCTTATGCAGATCTTATGTGTAGGCTCTAAAAGATTGAGTATAAAAGTAACGATTTCCGAATTCAAAGCTAACTCATTGTTTCTTTAACTAATCTTTGGAATGAAATAAATTTTAAATTTCAATTATTCTCGAATGAGAATTACTGATTAATGAATTCGACTTAGACTCGAAAACTTGAATGTGCTGTAATTTTGATTTAAATATCTAACTGACAATGTGTTTATTATGGGCTTTTCGAGAGGTTGTGTCGACCCATGATTTTGAATATGTTTGAAAATGATCCAAAACAATATCTCTAGTTAGTGTTCGTTTCTGTGGATATAATAAAAGTCATGTCATTTCCCGGATTTTGGTAAAATAAATTTTCTGATTCGGCGGTTCAAATCGGGGAAATTATTTTATCCAAAATTCGGGTTTTAAATTTTTAACATTTAAAGTGCTTCTAAATTCGGTTAAAATCGGATAAAAATTTTATTTATACATATAATTGAATATTGATTTTAGATTAAAGGATAAAATAGAAAACTGAGAACTATCATCAAATTACAAATATCTTGCGCCTTAACTACACTCCATTCTCCGCTATTTTCGTTAATTAAAACTATTTTCATTTCTTCATCAGTTTTACTCTTTTTTTTGTTCAATGATAACTAAATCTTCATATTTTTAAACCCATTCCTGCAATGTTTTCCTCTTTCTTCCCATTATTAGTGGCTTATATTATAAATTGCTTATACTTTGAAATTGCTTTAAAATCAAATGATTTATGAGAACCAAAATACATGTTTTCAGGATATTATTTCAAAGTAAAACTAAATTAAAGTTAATACAAAGGCTTAAATTTGTTTAAAAATAATTTATCAAATATTTATGATATTACAGTTTGATGTAATAATTTATTTATAACTTTGAATTTATGAAAAATTGATTCAATATTTATTTCGCTAATTTAAAATCGATTTAAAACGTTTTAACTGAACCGATGATCAATCAATTGGGCGGTTTTATAGGTTCAAATGGATAACCGGGAGCCCGATTTAAGTCATGGAAATAGTTACATTCAGTTACATTCATCCTAACACTTATAAAAAAAGCGCCCTTCTCTAGATTGAGACAAATAAAAGGCGAACTTTCAATTCGTTTCAATTAAAACAAAACTTACTCATTGACAAGTTTCAAATTTTGAGCTCAAACCTTTAGATTGATATTATCTAATATTTGAAGGCTCTGTCACTCATGAGTCAGTTTCAGTGTTGTCATTACTCTAGCCTTACATCACTGCCTGTCTGTCAATTTCAAAATTCTGAAACTGACTCAGCTTTGATTTTATATAATGTTCACATGATCTGAAACAGATCTAAAACACAGGCTCCCAGACTTGATCATTTTGGGTATCACTATATCTCTCAAAAGCCCTATGCGTTATCACCGATTACACTGATTTATCTCCTTTTTCTTCATTTGATTCGACTATTATATGACGAATATATTTTCTATTTGATTGAGCACAGAGTCGCCAAAGCAACAGGAAAGACACCTTTGCAAGTGTTGGGAGAGGTATTCAATAGTCAATTATCTGTATTTGATTAATGATAACAATATTCAATCCTTGTACGTTGTTGTTTAGGCCCGTTCATTGGGGACAAGAAGTTTAGTTGATATAAATTCTGAACAGAATAATTAGCTTTAAATCAAATCTTAATTTATCAAAATAAAATCACTTCAATTTTTAATTTATATTCTTTATTAATATTAAGCAATAAGACTTAGTATTCGTTTAGCATAGAATTTTATTTTGAAAATTTATTCAAATTCTTTTATGATTATTGCTTTGAAACTAAATTTTGAGCTTTAGTTTATTCGTTCACTTCATTTCATCTTAAATAATATGAAATACAGTTTAAATTTATAGATTATTGTATTGTTGCTCATTATTTCAAATATTTCGAAATTTAATAAAACTTTAATCTAATAATAATGTTAAGAATAATTATTTTATGCAATCTGTAAGTACCTGTACTGTATAGAAAATAAAATAAAACAATAACTAAATTTGACTTGAGTCGCAATTTTAATATAAGTTTTGTCTTATACGATATTAGGACACAAACCAAATTGATTATCTAACTATTGGTGTTTCGAAATGGAAATAAAAACTTAGAATCGAAACACTGTTTTTAAGTTATATAAGTTATATAGCATTAAATTAGACACAATTTGTCAGCATCTCCTGGACTGAAGTGACAAAATATATTTATTGCCTTTAAAATGCACTTACCCGGCTAGTCTATGGAAAATCCTCTTATAAAGGGCGTAATTCAGACGCGAAGGCTTTTTCAAAATTTTTCTCAAAAGCTGAATAAAAATTTAACATTAGTATTGATAAAGCATAGGAAGTGGTTATTTAGTGTAAAACTCTTGTGAGGCCACTATTGCTATTAAAATTGACATAAAGCAGATAAATTTTAATGATTAAAACTTCTTTTTTAATATTCTGGTTTCGACATTATACTTGCTTTCATTAGAAACATGTTCTCAACATCAGTTTAACTACAGTAACTTATCTTATGAATTTATATAATTTATATAAATTATGTTTTAACTTAATTTAATTCTTTGACTGGAGAGTAAACGTTTGTGAAACACTCATATATAGTATCTCAGGCATTGATTGAAGTTTTTCAATTAATTCTAATCTAAATAAACGATATCTAAAGTTTTTTTATTTTTAAGCTTCATTTTAAGCAAAGGCATGAAAATTCATTAAAAACATATTATTTAAAATGCAAAAAACTTTTATTAAAGGTTTCTTAAAAGTATAACAAAATACAAACTTAAGATTTAGAAATTGAGTTTCTTTTAATCCACAAAAATTAAGTAGAATTACAAAAAGACAATTTTAATTTATTTGTCAAAAAATAAAATAACAGATCTTTCGTACAACAAAATGAGTTTTAGAATAACATAACAATACAGTAATAATTTTGATTAAATTTTAAAATTTAAGACTTTTACAAAAAATAGAACATTTATTTAATATAATAATTAAATTAATATAAATTAGTAATGAAAGTAATCAAATTTAAGTAATTCAGCTCTTTTAGGTTACAAAAAATCTTATGTCTGACATGTTTTAAGTTTACAATTTTTTATTTGTGACTATATTTTGAACCTTTAACTAAAAGGATTATAGAAATTATTTACTTTTGAGTAAAAGGAAGAAACATTATATTTGATAAATAAATAGAATTTTATAGAAATACCGGTGGGTTATACACAACAGGTTAAACATATCTGAGATCATGCAATTCAGGATGAATGTGATCACAATATATGATAGCTTTCACATAAAGCAAATCGAATACTGATTTAATTATATGGTCTCATAAATAATTTATGTGTTTATCAAACTTATTGAAATTCAAATAACAGTATTCTTGATGAAAAGTTTTAGCAAAAAAAGTTTAAAACTTGTCACACATTAAACTATTGTATAGAAATGCTTTGGCAAGATTTGATTAACTTGTTTTTCAATTGTATCAATTCTTAACTCACAAACTATTATTTTGTCGATTCATACTTATAAACGACATATTTCTCAATAATAAGCAATCAGTAATCATTACAATAAATTAATTTTTGAACTAAACTATACTTTTCAACAAAGCAAATAAATCATAAACATTGGCGAAGATTACAGAATCCAGTTTATAGTTTAGTTATATTCAAATCAATAACTTATGTGTATGAAAGGCTTTAGAAGTGTATAAATTGGAGTAATCAGTCAGTAATTAAGTAAATAAAAAGCCGGCTATAAAGCAATCAAATCTCTAACAACAGTTACTTTAATGACTGTTTTTGTTAATCAAATTTTAGAGACTTTTTAGTATTTTTTGCCAATAAATAATTATTGACAAAGAATTGTGCAAATAAGGCAAAGTATGAGCCGTACATAATAAGAGCCAGTTTTGCGGTTCCATAAGATATATTGCAGTATTCATTGGCTAACTTGCGCTCAAACGCATAGTATGTGACATACGCGCCGATTATCATTTGTATAATTTGTGAAGAAGTGATAATCATTGCTATTTTCTTTGGTACCCGAAAGCCGAGAGCTCTTGCGGCGTAATATGAATACATAAGTGAATGTACGATATAATTCATGTTTATATACCACCTGCCCGTTGAGATCACTTCTGAGTAGCTGTACCAGGTGAACAACAGCACCGTTATGTGATGGTACCAGTGCAGGAACAACAGCTCCTGCTTTCGCAACACTATGAATATGGTGTCTCCTATGCATGCATTCAATATAATAATACATTAATTACAGAATACTTTAGAATATTCTTCGTCTCAGTTATCAATGTTTGGGCACATTCTTGTCGTTCATGTTCTTCGACAATCATTTCTAAATTTATGTAATTGCCAGCATTGGCCTTAAAGTAGATTTTTGTTTATCATAAATAGAGTATAAGTTATTGTGAGCGCAAACGCATCGATACTGAAAATTGTTAACTAAAAAGAGTTTTGATGAACAAAACAGATTTTAATATATATTACATAATGTATACCCAGTTCAGGCACTTTCGAGAGGGCAAAGGCGAAAGTCCAATAGGCGCTGACCTTTACTTCTTCGACATAACTTGGATTACAGACAGAGTGAGAAAAGCCGAATGTGTTCAAGACGTGCAACAGTTCAGGTAATGTCCGAACGGTTCCAATGATGGAAAACGTGGCCAACAGTACATTCCAAACGGTCAGTATTTTTCGCAATTTGTATGGACTACGGGTTGACATAAGAGACTGTCCGCCGAACACAACCACCATATAGAGCGCCACCCAATAGAAAGCCAAATGCCATCTGCTTGACATCCATTCTCGTGATGACCAGTAATCAAATCTCTGCTCGAAATTAAATATTACGCTATAATTGGGTGAAAACGGATTCGACAGGTGTTGGGCTGACATCACTTTCATTCATACGTTTCACAACACTCAAGATTAAATATCAGATCAGTCAGAGATTCTATTCTTAATTAATTCTCATTTTTCTTTATTAATTCAATAAATAATTATTCATTCAATTAATAATAAAGAGATTCATATATTGTTTGGCATTTCAGTCAATGTTAAGTATTATTTACAATACTTTTCAAAAGAATCAAACACTCAATGGGAGAAAAGTCACGCCACTTATGCATCACTCTATTGATCGATTCTCTTAAGTCACGTGTCTTTACATATATATCACATTTAGGTATAAGTGAGATATGAATGTCAGTCAACTCATAGCTATCATTGTTATCATTGTTAGACTTATGTTCAGATAACATAAACTAAATTTAATTGTTATATCAAATAATTGAAATCAATTCAATTAAAAATTACTTTATCTGATGCCAGTCTGTAAGTGAAGTGCCTTATCAGTAGTGATTCCTTTGGAACAAAGTTGACTCACATTTATATACCTTTAATACTATATGTAAGCATACAATGCCTG
>JAQGCH010000265.1:0-27542 GCA_034699485.1 Nanhermannia elegantula
ATTAGCACGTAATACCACTCCGGGGCTAAATATAATTTTCTTTTTCTTTATAATTTATTTCAAACGAATAGCTTGTTTTTTGGTCGTGTTCTCTAAAATGAGGAGTAAATTAAGACTATTCTCAGTCAGTGAATGTTTATTAAATGTAAGCATTGGTGTATTGCTGTATCATTTAAAATGACCATTTTTTATCTAATCTCACCCTCTTGTCAGTCATTTAAAGTGCCTCTTCTGAAAGGCCTTTTGTTTCATTAGTCATTTTTGAAGTGTTATCGGTTCTTTCAATTTTAAATATGTTCCCACGAGTTTGAATACATATTTTTTCAAAATGAACTTTCTGTAAGGTTGTGGTGATTTGCCATTTGTGTGACTGATTAGGACAGGACTAAGCAATGGTAGAATGAATTAGAATTGCTAATACATTTTTAATACTCTATTCCTAACTCGTGTTTATTTCATTAAAAGCGCGTGTTATGGATTTGGCCAAAGCATATTCTCTCCTTTTAAAGCTAATCCCGAGCGCAGTGTTTAGTTCACTATTTAGAAGTTTACAATAGCTGACAATATTTGTGGGTTCAAAACGGTATTGTTTTTCAAAAGCCGTTGAGCAAGTGCTGGTTTTACTATTTTGCCAAATACTTCGATAAGCAGATTTGGTTCGACTTACTCTTACACCAGCAGCAAAAGCAAAGCACAACAATAGAAACGCGATGGTGTGGGGTTGGCCTCTGTTTCATGTTACTGGTGGTGCTAGTGCTCGATTTATTTCTTTAACAAAATGCTGCTTTTGCAGCAACTGCTTTCTTCATATGCACATACAGTACTCAATAGGGTTTTCCTATTGTACTATTGAGAGTATTGAACAACAAAATGCGATATTACTTCACACAAACACATACACAATACCGAACGCCAAATAATGCTTATTCAAGCTCATAAGCCCTACCCAACCGATTTTCTCTTTTTTAACGCAGTTAAAAGAAAAAATCACTAACACTAAGGTTGAGCTCACTTTTTTATTCTCGTTTTTAAATATTCATGCCTTATAGCTGTGCCACATGATCGAGCAAAATGATGAGACATCTCATAACCATTTCTGACTGATAAACTTTGCTGCCAACAAAATAATTTACACAATATTAGACATATTTTTACGAGCGGTAACTTCTAACACATATTTTACTTAAATATTGGTCAAAAGCCATATCAGTAAATCATTGGTCATAAATAAATTATAACCCTATCCTATTGCTGTTCAATTTTGATTCACTTGTAACACAAGTATCCTTTTTATGATGACTGTTCTCCTCTAAGTCTATACAGATAAGGAAATATTTCCCTTATGTCCAAATAAATATATTTCCGGCCATTGTGTTCTTTTGGATGCATGCGGTTTGCATTGCATTACATATAGAATATCATTGTGTTATTCCTTACTTACAATAGATTCACAATATATGTATGATATCAATCGAATTCTATCTACGCTTCACTTGTTAGTAACCAGGAATATGCATCAAAATATATCTGAGTTTACTTCTGATAATATTACTTTTATTGTTGACACAGAACATGGAAATGCTTCCGAGTGTTACAATGCTTTAGTTTCCTCATCGAATTTTTACACTACAATTCGTCTGTATTTCTCCATTCGCATCGACAACAGCTTAGGGTAACAAACATTTAGCTGTAATCAAAGATACTAACTATTATACAAAGCCATTGGTTTTATGGCTGATGTCATTCATGCATCTTATGTATCAATTCTTACTGCTCTTAATTGAAAACGAAATGTCTTTGACATGAATTCTCATAAAACTGCTTTCCTATTATTGTTATTTTTTCTTTGCAAACAAAAAATTCGAAATGGATAACAATTTTCTTGTTTTTCTGATCTGAGATAGCACTCAAACTTAGCATCAAATGTGTGCAAACCTTAAACTTTTGCGAACGCAGACACCAGAACCGCAACTTCGGTAAAAACTAATTTCGAATAAAAATGAACTGAAATTGTTGTTATGAATTACAAGCATACAAAAGCATTTGTGCTATTTATTATATATTTATATTAATGAAGTTATAAAAGCAATTTTTGATTTATTTTAAATTAGTAAACCTGTTATTTTTGTAATGTATGATAAAATGTTTGGAATAGTCATGAAATAGAAAATTAAGAGAATTTATTATAGCATTTCAATTGAATGTTATGAAATGTTATGTGCATATAAACATTTATATAGAGCTGAATTACTTCACCATTTATTTATTATCTAACCATTCGAACCAAACTGTAGTTGTCATTGAAGAAGAAACTAATGAAAGCTAAGGCACTTTCAAAATAAGATTTAATTTAATATTCACTTTTGATTTCAATACAAACTTATTAAATGAAAATTATTAGTTTTTAAAGTGTAAAGTTTTCCACAAAATAATAATCCATTTTTATTGAAATATTTGACTGCTGTAAACTGGTGCCCGCGTTTGTGTTTCTGAAATCCACACCGCGTACATAATAAAAAATAAACCCGAAGCGCACACTTCCAATTGTTATATAAAAGACAGAAAAGTTATTCTAATAATTTCACTTTTATGATATGTATCTATGTTTGCATTATTTCAAATATTATCTTAACATAGATTCATATGTATTCGTATATCTATTCTTGATTTAAACTTATACTAACAAACTTGTAAAACAAACTAAAAGATAGTTTTGTTAGCCCTCTATCATTGTAATACATTTTAGTGAAGCTGTGTTTTATCGACCTCTTTAAAAGTTATAACTATGATGTGATGGTAAGAGACAGAAAAAGAGAATGCTTTGCCCATTGCTAGTGCTCCACCCAAAATGGTTTTTAGTGAGTGTGATATGTGATCTGATGCTTTAATTTTGTATTATTAGTTCTGTATTATTTGTGGACTAGAAGGTGCGGCTTTGCCTACATGTTTCATGATTTTGTCTTTAGCTTCAATTTTATAAATGTTTTCTTTTTTTGTTTTTTGGAACTAATCATATGAAATGTTTGAACGTCATGTTCAATAGTCTGTTCCAATGAATAGCATTACTCTTGATTATATTGGAAATTGATAAAAATAGAAGCGCATGCTTTGCAAAACACGAATATGATTGGATGCATTTCACTGTTTTCTCTCTCGCTTTTATCTAAAAAGGGGTAAAAATACTTTCTGATAAACTTTGCATAATAGCCATCAAATGTGTAACTGCAAAAGGCAATCACTTGTCATAAATACTATCTCTATCGCCATTATGTAAGCTTCGCTTTAAAAAATTCGACCCCTCTTTAATTGGTTGCGCTAAAGCTCATGTAATTTGAGTCGCGAAAAAAGGAGAATTGAGGGAACGAAGGTTGACGAAAATTTGCATACATTAATGGGGGGCCAGTGACCAAATGTGCTCTGAATAATATAACACGCCTGGAATATTCTGGTTGTGATAGTACACGATCGAGTCTGCGAACACTGTAGAAAGCATGTAATGCACACACAATTCGCTAAACTTATATATTGACCTTTTTTCCAATACTACTTCTGTGACTTTAGCAAATATATTCTTACCGTTGTTCCCCATCGTGTTTGGGTTAGCACAGACGCTCCAAAAGAAGATTAATTGCCTAAAGACAAATATTTCAGAGGGACAGCTAAAACGAAATGGCAGGAAATGGAGCAATACTAGTGTGTTGTGTGTGTTTGCATGTATGGAATTAGATGTGAACAACTTATGCATATTGTGCCCCTTTTCTACTCTAAAGAGAGTAACTGAGCCTCACTGATAGCATTACTGACAAACTCCAATATGAGAGTAGACAGCATCTGATGGACTTACAGTCACTACAGTCGAATACTACTTTTGTGTGCATTATTTTATGTTTAACTCTTGTTTCTTACTCATATTTAAATCCATTATTTTGGTGACTGAAAAATATAGTATTTTTTTACAACAAATAATTATCTTTAACGATCACAAGAAACTGTTTATTTCCAACTTTATAGTCTATAACTGAAAAAATAAATGAATTTGACGGTTATTACTATGTATTCTCATTAAGTTGTGTCCACTATTTTGCTTCAATAATAAATACAGAAGTATTAGGTGTACTCTTGTGTTGTTTTATTAACATTGAGAGATACAGTACTAGACAGAGAGCTGTTTTGTTGCAACTGTTGGTCAGATGTTGATGAGATACTCTGCTATGCGTAAGAATGGATCTCCGATTAAAGAATGATTCATGATTTAGGGCTAAACATGAACCAAATCTTATATGAGCCGTGAAAAAGAAAACACTAAACAGCCTAAAGTGCTGCTGCACCCGAACACTAGAGTGGGAACTGCTCACTATATTAACATTAGTCATTGGATGTGAAGTAATATTAAATGACAAAAGAAACAAATAACTGTTATAGAGTTACTACTCTTTAGCGAACTATAAATTAATTAATACTTCCTCTCAGTTGAAACACTTGGACTGGGAGGGAATCTAAATAAGTATAGACACTAAATCCAAGCATGTCTTTCCCATTACTTTTATTTTAATATTGTATTGAAGTAACTCATAATTATTCATATGATATTTTGTGTCAATTTTTATTCGTATTGATGTTATCAGACTTTACTTAATTAAAGAGTCGATTATTAATGAGTAGTTTTGTCATTTGCCTTGAGATCCTTCAATTCATTTGTCTCTTTTCATTTATTTATATATCAATTGCATAACAGTATTATTTTTTAAGTAATTTGCCTATTATTATAAATAACTATTTAAATATTTAGATTTCTATTCGATGTCAAAATTTTTGAAAAGTTAATCGTTAACTAAATATAACAAAATTATAAAGCAATAAAAAACGTTATTTACAAATTACATCATTAAAGCATAAATTTATCTTAAGTGCATTCTTGCTTCTCAAACGAGACTCGAAAATTTAATTGAATTTATTGATTTTACTTAATAATGGCTTAAATTATTACATAAATTGAATGTGCTATCAGTGCCCAAAAGGTATTCCCCATCTATTCATTTTGAAATTTTGGTCGTTTAGGAAAATCAAAATCCAATTGACTAATGATTATCTGTTTATAATTAATAAATATTGGTTTAAATGAGAGTCATAAATATCAAGTTTTAATTTGTGTCCATATAATGATCATATAATGAATGTTATTAATTTTAATTTTCATTTGATTATAAGTTTAAAATAACCTATTTTTGGTGTTACTCTTAATCATTTATATATTGTCATTACTGTAATATAAGAGTTAATAATATTTTATAATATAAAAATATTTGAACCGTCATTTTTTATTAAACTAATATTTGATTTGGTTCAACATTCATCTTAAGTTTATAAATTTGATTGAAGTTTAAGCTCAAAATTTGTTACATAAAAATTTTAAACTATGAAAACTAATTTAATAGTTAGTATATTTTTATCTATTTTGAAAATTTCTATAACATTTATTTAGAAATTCGCTCTCAAATTGAAAGAATAATTTAAATTTCCAACAAAGAGTTGACACAATAGTTCAAAATATGAAAGGCCTATTAAAATGATGGCTTTTGTGGTCTTTTCCAAAGTTGTATTCTCGATCTTTCCAATTAACCAAAAAATATCCCACAAAAGAATGAAAAACATTATCGTTAAAAATAATAGTATTTATTCGGTATTTGATTCAATTGTTGTTTGCAATAGTTATCAAAATTTTCAATTTATAGACAAATCAAATAAACATGATTTGTTAAAATTGAGTCTTGCAGTTATACCTTCGCATCTTACAAATTAGATTAAATCATATTTATTGGGTGTATTTTTTTCATTAATAACATTGAGTTCAAAAATTCTATTTTCTGATTTCTGAGTAATTTGAGTTCAGAAACTGGTTACTATCAATTAACTTGTTTAAATGCAAATTTTTTTAAATTTTAGTTTTTCTAACCAAATCAATTAGAACTAAAATCATTTATGTGATAGGTTTCATCTTATAGAATAAATTAGAAAAATTTATATTTATAACTTACATTCATATGTAGTTTTATTAATAGCAAAACTTTTTTGAATGTTATTTTAGTTTTGGATTTCTTAACATAATTATTCATATAAAAGTTGTTGATACAGATATGTTATTTATAGCTTCTTTGCAATTAAATATATATGTAGTGTAGTATTTAAGTTTGTTATTCTAACATAAACTGATAGTAATATCTCAAATCATTGTTTTCATTGTAATCAAATTATAAGATAATCAGTACATATGTTATTATTTCCTAATTTTTCAGTACAGATACGGTGTTTAGTATACAACCTAACAATCATTAGGTGTTAAATGTTATCTCGAATGTAATTACTCTTAATTTATTGATCAAAATATTGATAATAGTATAAGATTTAGAATATTTTCTTATTTAAATTTTTTAGAGAATGATTATGACTGGTCGCGAGTTTTGCCTTAAGCACTAGTTTAGTTGACTCTCAATTTAGTTGACTCTCTTTCAATGCCGATAAGTCATTAAAAGTATATATAAATATATATAATCTAAAATCAATTTGTTTTATTGTCTTTACTCTCATGACAATGAAATATTGGTTTATAAATAGAAATTCTCTAAAATTAACTTAAGGACCATTTAAATGTGTTTATCGGAAAAAATCTTCAAATTAAATAAATGATTAAAAAAATTTTATGGAAAATAATTATACAATTATACAATTGATTTATTTACCAGAATTATAACTATTTTGTCAGTCCATTGAAATTTTTTGGGTAGAGCCAAACATTGACTCAACTTTACAAAACCTGTAAATATTCGAAATTTGCTTAAGAATTTAAAATTAAGTTTACGAAGTGGTAAATCAAGTCATTACATGTTTAATGCATAAAAAGTCAACTTATCGTTTAATTTCTAATTATATTGTTTGTCAATATTAACGAAATGGTTGATTATGATGTTTTTTGTACTGAACAGTATAATAATCTAAATAACTATAATTTAGTAACTCTTTATTTTTATGTAAGATGTTATTTAAGTTGAATTTATTACTAATAGTGTGAAAGTAATCATTTAATTCATTAAATTCTCAATCATTAAGTGAGTCCTTTTTGCCAGTAATTTCATTTCAATAGCATATGTATTGACGTCACCATTGAATTAGTATTTATTTTACGATAAATTTATATATTTTTATATTCTCATAGATTTTAAAGCATAATAAACAACTTTTAAATTAACTTTAGAGCAAGTCTTAGAAACCAAAAAAGTAAACTCATATCATGTGAGTGAGTGCCTAACATTTTCAACACTTAATTAAGTTTACTTCTAATGTTGTGAATATTGCGATACATATTCACTGCCAGGATATGGCAAACGTTTCTTAATTTTTATGGTAATTGCATTTTATGTAAATGAAATGAATTTCTTACATACAACTCGTCGGCCACCAATCAACTGATGGCAGGTGCATAAAAAGCAGAAATTATAAAAATTATCATATTATATGGCTTTTACTGAGTTGTTTTGCTTTCATTTGGATATAATAAGTGACTGTCATATTCATGTCAGACATCAGTTGTACTCAATTTTGATGTTTCTTTCGTGCCTCTGACCTAAACCATGCTTTTTTGACGTGAATATCAATTTTGCAATTTATGCTAATTGTGGTTTAGAAGAAAAAATATTGCTTTCTGTCAATAATTAAATGATGCACTAATAGAATGACAGCTAATATTGTATTCATGTATTAATTTTGTTGAATATTTTTGAATATATTATATGAATGTTAAATTCAAATTAATATAGGAATACAATTTTAGTTAATTGGATAAACCCATAAAACTAAACACTTAAAGATTGAGAAAAAATATTCTTTACTCTCATAAAAGACAGAATAATCTAATTCTCGGGAGAGTTGCCTTTCTTTTATCGAATATAAGAGATATTCTCTTTTTCGATAAATTAAAGAAATAGCAATGAATTCTTGTTTGTCTGTCTATATGTCTTCTTTTACTCTCTTCTCTTATTTATATTTTTCAATTGAATAAAAACAAGAAAAGTCGAAAATATTCAATATATATAAGTTATACAACTGTTAGTAAGCTATATGGTATAGACTCGATGGTAGCGCTAATCTTTGCTATTTTGGGTATATTGAAGGCATACATATAGGCAGGAAACAGACCAAAGGGATCAGTGGAGCGAATGTCGAATGCGTCGAATGCCCAAACTCTCATCTAATCCTTGGGCAATTTGTCACTGTCAAGCCTCTCTCTCTCACATACAACATATACTCTGCTTCTGCTCAGCTCAAGCTTTTCCTAAGAGGGCGATGCGATGCAAGATGGAAGTATTGAAGTTAAGCTTAGAGTTAGTTATTTCCCGTGTTGCAGATTCTGCTATACTTTCTCTTCAATATTTGCAACCATTTATACTTACAGTATGTCGTAATACTTACTCTAATATTCTTTTGCGCAGGGCTTCCAATAATAAGCCTTAAGGATTTAGGAATTGCGTGCAGATAGTCTGCATGTTTGTTCGACCAAAAGGCTATTCCAACTTATAGCAAATATGAGACCGAAAAGTGGTACAAGAGATTAGTGTATAAATGAACGAATGAATTGCAAGTGTGGCCCAAATTTAGCCCAAATATAGCTTTTAATCCCTAACAGTTTCTGTGTATTACTAATATAAAAGACTTTGTCTAATAATTTGAGATTCTTTGCATTTTGCTTATTAACGCATTCGCTTCACATTTTTGCTCACATATCACATAATTTCGCTTTACATCGATGTTTCCATGAGAGCAAAGAAATAAAGAAAAGAGAGGAGAGAATATATGAGAGTGCACTGTACTGTACAGTATTATATATATAAAAGCAAAAGCTGTGAAAAATGTGTGTATGTGCGTGTCTCCATAGCAACATGCATTCTCGTGGCAATATGAGCATGATTGATGTAGCATTCATTTCAACTTCATCCATGCAATGCCAAAAAGATGCAGCAGTAATAGCATAGGGAACAGGCATTATCGCAAAAGTTGACTTCAACACACAGATATTGTAAAACTGAATACCAATGGCTGAACACCAATGCATTACACAAGCAGTGCATAGATTTTTCTCTCTACTAACTTCATGGCTAACACTAAGTCTGTGTTTCTTTACTTAACAATGCAGGCAGCGCTCCATTTTGGAGAAGCCAGTAATGAGACTCATATCTCTTTATAGTTGATTCTTAGCTTTCATCACAATTTCATCAACGATTGCTTTTATTATCTTTTTCTATATTAATATATGTTATCTGTATTATACATAACATATATATGAACTTCTATTCTACAAAATAAAATCTAAATTACAATAATTGTCATTTCTATTCCATCCTCAAAAATTGATTTGAATTTGTATTGTTGAAAATTATAAGCACTTATATCATGGCTTTGACATTTATATTCAAATTCGTCAAATGTCTGAATAGGTTTTTTGTTATTTTTGGTGCGCATTCAACTTTATATCCCTATCTTTACACTCATGAGAACTTAATTTTTATTGCACTAATTTTAATGTTTTTTTGTAACTTATATTGAATTGGCATTCATTTCATATATAGAGAGTCAGGACTCTACCAAAATTTATTGTAATAGATTAAACCCCTGAAAATATCAATATAAATAGCGTAATGTTTTTATCTCAATAAATATAAATCAATAGAATGCCAACTTTCAAAAAAAGTTGAACAAATATAATAAAAATAATGAATTAGTTTATAAGTAAATATTTTTATTTAAACTGCGAGATATTGGATGAAAATAGAGAATATGCTTCAAAAGCCGCAAAGATAATCATTAACAGTGGATATAATGATAGAGTATGTAATGTTTTTCTCACTCATAATAGTCCATACAATTACATCAGAAGAGACTTAGATTACGAGTGCGAGTGAATCCCTTGTGTACTATCATACAACTGTATTCAGAGCTGGCATACAATTGCTCGCTATATTCTAAGCAATGATACTATAAGGCCGATATCTAAAACCCTAATACTCTGTAATAACTGTATTGAAGTCAGAAGGCTTTTGGCCAACTATACAAGAATACAGTTGAAACTCATTTCTCTGGTCTCTCTCTCTCTCTCTCTCTCTCTCTCTCTCTCTCTCTCTCTCTCTCTCTCTCTCTCTCTCGTTCCTCTCAGAATCTCTCTCTTTGTACGACCAAAATCGAGCAATGCATGTATGTATATGTGCGTGCTTTGTACTCACAATAGTTGCTTTTGTGACAATAGTTTAGCTCAAAAACTGGCAGAAGTGTAGAGCTTTTGCTACTCTAATATTCAGTACAACAATATATTCTGATGCATGTTTGAAAATTGACGAACGCCGGCATCTGAAGGCACATAAGCTGATTTTCTCTTTTATGCATACCTGACAGTGCATTTGGTTTAAATGTGCATTTGGAAGCAATTGTCCGTAAATAATCCAATCAAATTTGCAATATATATATAAAACGGCCAGAAAAACAAATTTAGCATTTATTGCATAACGCATTTGAGTTTGTGAATTACCATAGAGTATAAGTTTGATAGACTATACACGAGATCATCTTTAATGCTCGATTAAGCAAATATGATCACTGCCTTGACTCTCATAATGACTTATTTTTTTCTTATGATTATAATCTACTTTTGATTATTAAATTTTTATAAATTGAAATTCTGTTATATTTACTTATAGGATCTTTTTTAGGTGACGCCAGTATTGGTTCTGGTGATGGCACCGGTGAAGACGATGATGACGATAGAAGTAAAAAGCGTCAAAAGAAAAGAGGAATATTCCCTAAAGTAGCGACAAATATAATGAGAGCCTGGCTTTTCCAGCATTTGACTGTAAGCTTGTATAAATATCATTGCATTATATATTTATATTTAATAATATTATTCTCACTTCAAATTCAAAAATATTGAAAATAAACTTTTTGAAGTTTTTAGTGAAAGCTTTTCGCTGTGTACTGTATTATACTGTAGTTCTCTTTATCAAACAAACTTTGATTAAATTTTGTATGTGATAAGAGTTGACATGCAAAAGGGGGAAGTTTAGGACAGGCTATGAATTGGATATGATGGGCAACAAAGAGTGCTTATCATAACTCTTTGCATGCGAGTGACAGTCGTTATGTGTTATACAGCGAAAGGCTTCCATCAATTCTGATATTTTTCTAATATCCTGCGTTTCAACTTTTAATATTATTATTAGATTATTGTATTTTTATGTTTTCCACACTATAAGAACTGATAGTAGTATAAGTAGAACAAAATTTATATGTATTAATATAATCCCTGACAGCATCCATATCCATCTGAAGATCAAAAGAAACAATTGGCTCAAGACACAGGATTGACAATACTTCAAGTTAATAATTGGTGAGTGAAATTGATTTTAGCAGTTGTTGTCTAACTATACAATATCATCAGTTAAGTTCTCGATATATTTTCTTTTGCCAAACCCTTCATTTCCAATTTCCTACTGAGGTTTGATTAAAGCTGCACGTAATCAAAGCTAAGCAAAGAGTCGAGAGTAGGGATAAAATATGGGGACTTCCATTCTTGATGACACTCATTTCTGGCAGAATCATGGGCTTCATAATGACCAGAAAGTGAAGCTTTACGTAAAACGCAATTTTGTGTTTGGTTTTGTTCATTTCAATTGCAAGCATGCAATGACGCGATTAAATGTGTTATTCTTACTGTGATTAAAGGTCCTCCCTTTTAGTTTATAGTTAGCTCAATAGTATATTTAACTAATGAAAGGCCACCGGTGGAGAACGAAAAATATATATTCTCTTCTTTTGGCTGATTATTTTGAACATGTGATTAGTGAACTAATGTTTTCATGCATTTCAATTTTCATGTGTTCAGGGGTTATACTTATGCGAATTTAAAGTTTGTCTCAGTTTTGTTGATTCAGGCAGACGTTAACAGTTTTCTGTTCTGCCAAAAATTCATTGCCTGTAAAATATAACGATAATGACATCCTTTAATTCATGTCTATCTTTCACTTTATATGCAAATTAACGGCATATCATAAGCGAATAAGTCAATGATGATTTTTATATTTTAACTAGTGAACCAAAACTTTCATAATTTCAATTCCATTTCCACTCCATATCCACTCGGCTTACTTTTCATTCCATTCAATACAATATTTCACTAATATAGTTAATATTTGTTTATTATATTTAAATTACAGTATTAGAATCCTTAAGTCGCAACAACTTAAGGGTATTCCATAGGTATTGAATTTTAAATTCGTTTTATTTTCTTTATTCGAAAACATAATCATCTTTTTTATATGTTTCTATATGTGATTAATAAGTTTGTGAATTTATTAACTAATCAATTGTTGTTATTAGTAATAGTAATGCTAAAATCAATTACTATTCTTGAGCTTATAAAACCAGATTTTACTAAAGCTTCTTATAATCATTTTATGGAATTGAAAAAAGCAAGATGTTATCTAATAATGAAAAAAACTGATTTAGTCACTTAACATATATAGACTTATACACAGGTATATATCCAGTGTGCATATTAAAAATTATTAATTTCTTATCATAGTTTTCTATAAAAATTTATTATATCCTTTTTCTGATTAATTATATTTTTATATTTTATAATTTATATTCAAATAGACTCAATGTAGTTGAAATTGAATAACTGAAATAATGAATCCATTCCACCACTGTGTACTAAGTCCATTTCACATCCACTTAATTTTTCATTCTTGATTCCATTTCATTTCCTTTTACTGATTCCACATCAACTCCATTCCATTCCATATGAAGTTCATATTTGGTTCTCTAATTTAAAATTTTTATCTTAAGCTTTTTTATACGAGTTCATGAATAATTGAAAAGCCTTTGAAGTCAATAAGAACTAAATTACTAAAGTTCTGGTTTAAAAATGTGTGTCTTTTTGTTCTTTACAAACAATACTTTAGAGTAGAAACAGTGCAAACTTGCATCTGATCAATATTGTATTAGCTTTTATTTGATTGATTGACAAACGCTCTAACCTACTTAGTTGGCGTGCATTCACAATTCAGATAATGGCTTTGTTTGTTAGCTTTACTACTCAAATGAGTTTAACTCCATGTTTCAGATAGTTCTATATATCCATTCGATACTATTGAATATATAATGCATGCCTTGAATTAAAATTAGATCCTTTTTTATATAAAAATCCTTTTAAAAATGCGTTAACCAATTGAATAATCCATTCTCTATTGTAATGAGATTTTTATCCTCTATTAAGTTGCTTGTATTCCCTGCTTTGAATATTGAATGAGAATACAATATAATTTAGTTTAGGCATATTATTGATCAAATGGACAAAGCTTTGTATAGAGATCACAAATGAATGATTATAAATTAAATTTATGTTTCAACTAATTCACTAAAGCTATTTTATAAATATATATTACTCATGATAATCATCTTATAATAACTATTCAATTAAATGTTTTTGATTCTAATTTAAAATAAACTCACGAGAAAAAGTTTGTCTAAAACACCATTAATTAATTTCAATTTTTTAAAAGTTTTTTCAAATAGATTTAGTTATATTGAAGTTAAATATTTATATTTGATTTTCAAATTGATGGCAATTATTAACGAAAGTTGATTGTAAGCTTAAGTTATGTATACTTTGGTACCATTATAATTGGCTAAAAGCACTTTGTTGTTAGCGAAGTCAGTATTGCTATTGACATACACGAAGAATAATTTATATAGTAATATGCAGTGCTGTATCTCATGCTGAGCTAATTATGAGTATTAATGGGATTCTTTCAATGGTGAACTGTTTTCATCATGAAGGACGAGCTAAAAGTCAATCAACTGTTTCATTTTCTTTTATATAACACTAAACACCGAATTCTCATACTTAATAACAAGGCTCTGGTACTTTGAATCTGACAAGACCTTCATTTTTAGCTAAACTAGTGTTTAGTTTGATTATTTTGAGTTTTGTTTTTTCAATTTTTTCAATGTAACTACAATTCTGTGAAAAGTTTAAAGGAACCAAATTCAGAGCGCTATCAAACTGAAGACTTACCTTTTTGCCAGTTTGCCTTTGCCTTTGCCTTTGCCTTCATAATCAAAAGAGAGAAAAGTATGTAATTATGAGTCAAGCGGAACAAAAAAGGGAGAAAATAAAAGGTGGCTTTAAAAATGTTTCCTTATTTTGATTGACAAGTGGCATCCATGCTTATACTCAATTTTGTGCCTCATAGAAGACTATGTGCAGGTGCTTACTATGCAAAGCTATTTATTTTTAGCTCTTATAAAAATTTTCAAAAAAACTTCTTCCATTCTAATTCCATTCATTGCTATCTGAGTTGACTTTTGTGCTAAAATAGTAATTTGCAACATAACAAGCGGTCCGGCGATTAGTTTATAACTAGTTACATTCCTACCAATTCCTACAGCTCCTTTTGCATCACTTTTGCATCACTTTTGTCCATTTCCATTGTGTGTATTTTATTAAAAAAATATAATAAAGCGCTCATAAATTGCTAGAGAGTGTCAATTATAATTGCTGGCAATCATTCCTACACTTTTATATGAAGTATGCGTATTCTCTCTCTCTCTCTCTCTCTCTCTCTCTCTCTCTCTCTCTCTCTCTCTCTCTCTCTCTGCATTATTTTTTCACATCCCTTCTCTTTTTCTCTCCCACTCTTCCATATTCCTTATTTGTCTTGGGAATCATTTCTGGGTTTGATGAAAAATGACATGAGTTAGTACTGTAAGAGCGGTGCTGTACTGCTGTAGTGTACACTCCAAGTTCTGCAGTCGCTCACAATTTAATGAATGATAGTCTGCTCGAAGTTTTGAAGCTCATTTTTGGCTTCATTTCTATTGAGACATAAAGTAATAATAGGAGAGCTGTTACCTCCAACGCTCAGGAAGGAAAGATCCGATTCCTAACAGGAAAATGCGGCCAATATAACGAGTTATGATTTCTGCGTTCATTCCGCAATTCTTGACCACTAATAACTTATGACTTATAAAGTGAATTATTGGCTTTCGCTCCACCCCTTCTATGGGAGACTTATTTTCTTCAAGTAAATGGTTCGGAAATTAACGACTTTACGATTTTACCATTTTTCCAATGGCTTTAAAATCTAAATGTCATTTCTTTTATTAGACATTCAATATTAAGGAAACTTTTTTCAAATATACAATTAATTGCTATAAATTGCATAAAATATAAAGTAATGGATAATTATCTCTCATATGAATTAATCTTATGTAATGATTATCTTTAAAGATAATATTTGGCAGCAATTTAATGGAACTGCAATATGACGTTAACTTTGAGTTATTTTCACTCCTCTCTATTTAAAACAGTCTGTGAGTCAATACTTCTCTATGCATACATTTAACGATCAATAATCGAGAATTTCTATAATAATTGCATATATAAACCCACTGTAAGCATATCACGGTTTTATATAATAAAAGCTCTCATTCGCAGTGTTTTCCATTTATCAGATCGAATATATTGACCGAATTCAGCCAATTATTTAAAAGGAGTTATAATGGTTAGGCTGAAGACTGTTATGAACACGGTTTTAATAGGTTACTGCCCAGCTATAAGTTTATGATTGCCAGTCATGGTGTGCTAGTGTTAGCAGTGGTCGTACTGTGTTTCTAATGATAAGTCGCCCCACGTTTCTTCACTGACAAATTTATTTCCCAGAGTTTCTGTCCATTATTTTAGTCTGTTATTTGAGTGATTTAATGCAGCCTTCGATTTATTATTCAGTTCTGTTGGTTATTGCAAACCAATATTAATTTTAAGTTCAAACACTACTATGAAATACTAGTTCTTTTAGTTAGAAAGACACGTGCCTTCACCCCAATTAATCATGTGTGCTGTTGATGGTACAGCACGTGTATTGTCATTTACAGACAGCACTGCATTCAAGTTGAGTTGCATTTTCCCAATTTAGAAAACTCGACATTAAAGCGAAATGGTTTGGACGGCTTTGCGATAATATTGAAATTGATTTAAGGCACAAAATTCGTGTTAAGCTTATGGCATGCAATGCTTAGATTTGTGTTTTGGTCAATTTGGTCCGTTTTAGGGGAAAATACATCATACGATTGACTATAATTCTTATTAGAGTTGTGAGAAGTCTGTTCTTTGCAGTTGTCCATAACTCAATGTCCGGATGTGTTGGTTGCAATCTAACACCATCATCATATAAAACAGACACATTTATTTTGCTGGTAATTCCACAGCAGTACTGTCTTTTCTGTTGTCCTCTGTATATCCCTGAGAGCTTTTTCTAGGAAATAATTCTTCATAGTTTAAGCTGATATTTGGTAAAAGAGTGCTTTCAGTTCGAGTTAGTGGGACATTGCATTCGCTGCGGGAGATTTTTAACCATTTTTATGGGCACTGATATTCTCAAACACCATACCATTTCACAGCATGACATAAACTTTAAGCTGACTGTAAGGATTGTGAATAGAATACTAAGAAAATAATGATCATCAGGAGATGGCTTTTTTGCATTTTTTGCTATTTCGCATATTTTTGAATGTTTCAAATTCTCTTTATTCAAACAAAAGTTTGTGACACTGAGTATATGATTTACTGAGTTTGCTTTGCATGTCTGTGGTCTATATTATGTGTTAATATAAAGCAACTTCAAACTGCATGCATAATAAAATATAAGTGAATCCGGAGTAGACTGACTCAAACGTCAGTTTTAGCTGTAATAACTGATAACAGATCCATATTATCCCATATATATGCTCCTTCACATCAATAAATTATTGATGCGTCTTCTCTACATTCAATGCACTCTTCTCTCTATTACTCTACAATATAAGGTCGATAAAGATTTTCATTGTCTGCTTTTTTATTTTCTAAATGCATGTTTGTGTGTGTGTGTGTGTGTGTGTGTTCTGTCTGGAAAAACATACTCTAAGCTAAGCTGAATTTAACAACTTTAAAAATAATTAAAAAAACAGCGGGTCATTCTTTCTTATCGATTCGGATATATTTTCTCGTTTAGTCGAATTAAACGAATCCATTAAATTCAAGACTTGCTATGATTTGAAACCTATCAATACTTTACATTGAACTCAACTGTTATTTATTATTATTATGTTAGGGGCATAGTTAGTTGAGTGTTGCACAGACTAGAGAATGACAGTGTTGTTTGCAACGGTTTGCAATATTTTCAAAAAGTGGTCAATATATTATTTTTGGCTAATGTTTTGATAGCTCTAGTCGTACAATAATTGCATTGAGTTATGCCACGCAATGTAGCATTTTTTGCATCGCACGAGCATGAATACAATTTCCTCTTGTGGCCAGACATTAATCGATTTAGTTACGCTCCTGCCACGCCTAACTTACCACCTTTCCATTTTTGCCTACTTTTTTGTTTCTGCATCATATAGAGAATACTACACATCATTATACATATGATATTAGATTTATTACATCAACTCTATTAACAATCAGATAATTGATATAAGATTTAAATCTTTTTTATTCAGTGCAAAAATGATGTAAAATAAAATATAACCATTTAAAAGACTAGAAGCCCTATTTTTTAGCTCACCTAAGCTTTTAGATAACGTGTAAGACTTTTTCCATCAAAATGAGTTAATTTCAAACTAATAAATAGACCACAATCGATTAATTCTTTATAATTAAAAATTTATTTTCTAGTAGTTTATTAAATAACAGTCAAGTTTTTGATTAATAAAGTTTAAATTAATGAAGTTATTTTCTATTTAAAAATTCCATTACTAATTACAGTATATACTGTGTTAAGTATATATATATAGGGAAATACTTAATGAATAATTTTTCAAAAAATGAACTCAGTAATTGTGGCCATAATTTAGATAAATTCGTCCAATTATTAGTCATAAATATCTAACATTAAATTTCTTGTATTTAGCAATCCATGACTTTGAGTTCCGACTCAATCTGATATTTGCGCGTATTTCTCATGTTTTAAACAGTTAGGCGTTGCAGTGGGACACCAACCATAACACAGTTCTCATTCGAATGAATGATATTTGTGATTATTACTCACCTAATAATAATTAAAATGTGCTTCTATTTTGGTTGCTATACAACTGTCTCAGCTCATTCTCAAATGAGTCTCAACTTATTTAATGAAATTTATCTGCAATGATGCGATTTAAGCGTACATTCATTAAGCAAACAATTCACGTTTTTTTGCCAACCGATGATGAAGTGAACCCACCCACCAGTCAATTTGATTACATTTAGCCATTTTTATAAATCTCAACTAGCATTTTATTTTTTGCATTAATGTATTTCTATTCCTATTTCATAAATTTCATCTCTAGTAAAAGTGAGTGCAACTTATTTCTGTTCATTGAGCAGTTCAGAGCTGTTCTGTTTCTCTGTCTCGTATAACTTATGTATGCTCTGCTCAAAAGCTTTATATACACCACTGCTTACGAGTTAGTGCAATGCATTTCAGCAGCGATGCATTGCTCATATTGCCGTTTAGAGACTTGATGGCCATTTTTCATAATTTGTGAGCTTCCCAATGGACTCTATGCCTGCTCGTTGTTGCGTATATATTGCCATTTTCTAACTGTACAAATACACTACTCTTCTCTCTCTCTCTCTCTCTCTCTCTCTCTCTCTCTCTCTCTCTCTCTCTCTCTCTCTCTCTCTCTCGCTTTCTAGCTATTGATTTTTGCACTGTTGGCTCAAATCCCATTGCAAAATGCATTTTCGTTTCTTTGTTCAACTTGTATAATCCACTTTTGCATGTTTTTTCATTTAAAAGAACCTTTTCTGACTACTGGAAACGTGATGGTAGGTTTCCAATTGAGTAAATCTTCTTGTCAGTGAAGCCATAGGTGTAAAACCACTTATTGTGTTTTACAATCCAAAACACTATCTTTCAAATTTTAAGCAGACCTTAAACCTTATCATTTAGAGGTATCCAACACTTTGTTTCAGTTCAATTGCGTTAACTTCGCAATGAGAACGCTGTCATTTGTATGATTGAAGTTAAATAAGCAGCTGTGGCTGCCATTCATATAACATACTATGATCGTCATTACTAACATCTGTTGAAAAGTGGTGGCAGTGACTAGTTATGAACTATAGACTCTCTTGATACTGATCTCTACTGTCACTTACCACTCTTGATGCCAAAACCTGAGACCGTAATTCACCGAAGCAGTCATTAAACTTACGTAACATATGATCTGTTTGTTTTTGAAAATTTTTTCTATTTTGTTAATAATATAACTCTAAATAGAAAATGGAATTTATTAAACAAGTGTAAAAACTGTAGTGTTGTTGGTCATGACCATTGATCTGAGCATTCTATTGATCGCTCATTACATTAATCTGAAAAAACAACATTTGAAAGTAGAAGATAGTATTGACAACAAATGACCTATGATTTAATGATGTTCATGAAGTAATGAATAGATCAAAATTCCCCATAGAATGCCTTTTTCTCTTGTACTGTACCCTCTTCTATAGTGTTTTGTGTGGAGGTGAATATGCTCATCACCCTCTCATCAATCGCAGTTAGAGAGACAGTCGCCTCTATTTTCTCATATTATTTTTTGTTTAGAGGCATAAAACAGAAACAAATTGCAAAATCAATAATACGTTTGGAGGCATTGAGTCTCATAATTGTGATTTCGTTCAGGTGTGTCGTACTTGCATTACTAGAAATACAAATTTAATTTTTTTGTGTACTCTTATTATCTTTATAAAAGTGCCTAATGGTCAAGAAAAATGCAATTTTGCTGCAACACATTCTATTCTATAAAATATTATTACATTTTATAGCGCATTCATTAGGTTTATAATGATTGAAATGTAGCACTAATTTTAAATTCTTAGGCAGTATTACATTAAATTGATTTCACAATTTTAAACTTATTTTGAGGAAAGAAAATTGCTTTCATTATTACAGTGTATAAAATATAAAGCTTTCAAATATATAAATAAATGTTCAAATTTTTAGTCATTCGAGGAAACACTCTTATATTTATGAAGCTTTCGATTTAGGTGAATAGTTTTTCTATAGGGATTTATCTTATTCAATAGGATATATCTCAAGCTTTGGTGTAATTATACTTATCGGTTTTTGTTGCACTGCCTGCTTTTACATTGTGAGCTCTGAGATAATCCCATTGCATAATTCATTGGCTCAAACGTTGTCCCTTTTCCGGTGAATTACGAACAATATAATAATGTGTAATACTGTATATTCTGCTACAGCGCTCATCGGGAATCATTCTATTTGGCTAAGAACGTAAGGGAGGATCAGCTTTAGTTTTAATGTCGACTCCTTTCAAAGAAATGAGAGTCGATTCAAATTCTTAAAATATAGAAATATTTATTACCACAAGAGATTTTAATTATTATCAAATTATTCTTAATATCTTTGTCATTTCTATTTTTTGTTCATTCATTTTTTAGATTTTTAAAAAAAATGTAATATAAAAGAGTGAAAGTCTGATGAATTCTTTTCCCAATAGAATTTATTCCTCTTTAGCATTTGTTTCAGCGTTACTTTTATTCATTTATGTCTTACATTGCATTAGATCTCAATGAAAATAATTGAATGTGTAAAAGGGATTGACAAATGTGATGGTAGGCCTTATAATGCAAACTTATTTAGTTTAAAATATAGTAAACAGATAACACGATTTTTATTTAAGTTGATTATGAACACTCATTCGATTTAATATAATTTAGATTTAATGAATCACATATTTGAAGGGATGTGTTGATGACATTTTATCGAATAGCTTTCACTTTGATTTCTCAATACTAAAGTTTGACAGAAAAATTTATTCATTTTAATGCTGGCACAGTCATTGACTCCTAAAGGTGGCTATAAATTATATTATCCGATATGTTAAAAGCACTGTCATAAGAGTCTCAGTTGGCCAGAGGGACACAGGGATTGTAATTTTGAAAAGCGATTCTTCCCAATGCTAGAGCTTATATAATATTGCATTATATCTATATATCTTTATGTCATTGTGTTATACTATGATATATCACTTGATTTGGAAGAAAATTTATATCAAAATAGTAATATTTTTAGCCTAAAGCTTCTTCATATCAATATAATAAGCTTACTGTATGTTACAATATATTAGATATCGCATTGACTCATATATCGAGATTCTCTAAAACTGATGATTCAAAACTATTGTCGCTTTATTGAAGAGAACTGAAAATATATTTACATCCTTTTCCTTTCTTGTGCATTAGGTTTATCAATGCCAGAAGACGTATTGTTCAGCCTATGATCGACCAATCGAACAGAGCAGGTAAGCTATAAATGAAAATGAAATGCTTTACTTTAGTGTTTCCATTCTTGTGAACTCGTTACGGAAAAAGAAACCCATTTCCCTGTTTCTCATCATTCTCTTGAACGTTCAGTGTGTGAACGAATTCAGTTTTGGCAGTGCGTATCGGAAATTGACAGCACATGATTGATTAGTTCAGTTCTCTAGTTTTACTATAGAAAGAAACACAGCTATACTTGATTCATGTCTTTCTATGCATTAGGCATTAGACATTAGGCTCTGCCGATTCATAGTAGCACAGCATCAGTTGCCTATTGAAATGAGAACTCAGTGATGCCTATTTTCCTATTTCAGTATCAGCTGTGATACGGAAATGGCTTTTCTCATTAAATGCTATTTTATTTTTTATTTTTTTCCACTACTGACTTAGGAGGTTCGATTGGGAGCGCTGGTGCCGCATATAGTCCCGATGGCAGTATGGGCTATATGATGGATGGCAGCCAACAGTTCAGGCCACCAGGTATTTGCATAATTTAATTGAGATTATTAGTTATAGCTTTCAAGAGCATGACTCCCAACACAGATTAAGCCCAACATTAAAATTATATTATCAAAAATAAATTTTATTGAGCAAATCTTTGATCAATCACTTGAAATAAACTTAATATATTTTAATTTATGTATTAAAAAACTTTAATCTTACCAAAAGTCGTGGAGCTCTTACCTAAAAATAAAAATAATTTTTTAAAATATTTTGATGGATACTTAAAAGCACGCATTGATAGTGAATTTCAAAATTTTTATTCTATTTATGATAAACTGGTAAAAATTTTTGAAATTCTGTCAATAAGCACAACCCCACTGTTGGCTTTAGCTCTAAATCCTTAGTCAAAGTCGTATCAATTTTATTGTTCATCATATGTTTTACCTTTTTTAGCTTATGTTTAAATTTAAACTTAACCTAAAGTACTTGTTTACAGTTATATTCATTTTTGAGATTAGGATAACTCGCATTTTAAAAGTTTGATTTGAGTGTTTAAAATATATGGCTTTAATATTGTTGAATAGTTTAAATTTGACTTTTTTAGAACAAGCATTTGATTGAATGAAATTAAGAATTGAGTGTTTTGTCCCAATTTTTATTTTAATTTTGTTTCAGTCAATATACACTTTAATAAATTATTCATTAATTTATAATTATTTAATTATACCAAATATTTCTTTGAGAATGAAAAGCCATGAATTTTAATCTAAGCAAAAATACCTTCAAAAACCCATTAACTTATAAAAGATTACTTAAGTATCTGAACGTACTGTAGACTTGAGCTCAAATAATATATTTACCAGTCATGCCATAAATATTGAACTTGAATTTTTGAATAATTAAAAATGAAAAATTTCCAATTAAAGGAATGCAAGGCTGTGGCGATGCCTCGATGGGAATGAGTGGTCATATGAGTGGAATGGGTGGTTATTCCCCAATAAACCCTCAGTTGCGATCGCCGGTTCACTCACAAGCAATGCTATTGCCGGGTCACCCACACGCAGCTATGATGATGGCGCACGGGCCTATGGGTCATCCCGGTATTCCACAAGGTTCTCCTTATGACAGCTCAGGGCAACATATTATGGATATACACGCCAGTTAAGAATTATAGAGAGGAACATAATATATTGATTTTACGCAAGCAATTGATATCAATTTTTGTTGAAATATTCCCATCGAAGTCAAGAAATTATTCGATTAAGAAGAAAAGCCCGTCATATGAAGATATGTTTAAACTACGCGAATATATTACTCTAATTCACTCTCCGTTTTCATAATGAAGAAATTAAGATTGAGTTGCCTTTCGTTCGCAACACTATTATTCTATACACCGAATTGAAAATACTTGAATACATTTAATTTTATTAAACTTTACCATCAATTTCTTATTACGCATCATCTTTACAATGGTAGACATCATAATTATAAATGTAATTATCACTACAACAATGAATTGTGTTAATACAGGGTAGCATAAGCTTAGCTATAATGCGCTAAACCAACACTTGTATGATTACTATTATCATTATTGATGTTATTAATTATTACAAAAAACCCCATTTCATGCTATAATTTGAAAGCATGCCATTCATCATCATTTTTGAATCAATTGAGTTCCTTTGTTTTTATATTATTATTAATATTATCGCTTTTATTAAGCAATTATTGCAATTTTAAACTATTGAAACTATTTTTTCGTGTTAACCAAGTGTTTGCTCATCTTTGACTTGGAAACAAACAAACAAACAAACAATAGAGTTAATTAAAATTATTGCATAAATTCATTTGACTGCAAAGTACAACCAAATTCTGTATTGAATACATTGTGTTTCTAATCTTTGAATGAAAATGTTTCATAAATGAAAAGTTTTCTGTTTAATCTAAACTTATTCGAGCTTTTATTACAGTAGTCTTATATACATAATTGTAAACTATATTAGTTCTCATTATTATAAGTATAATAATTAGTTACTATTATTTCTTTTTAATTATTTGGGTGGGATTCACACTGATAACAAACTAATCAAATAATATGTGTATAAATATATTATGTTAGTTGTATTTGTACGTACAGTATATGTATAAATATATAAAATATAAATATGGGTATTATTAAAATGATACTCATTTTAAGTTAATGGCTAAACAATTCTTGTATAAAGTGAACATCGGGTTTGGGCTCCTATTCAACCAATTTTTGTGTCAATCAATATTCTTATTGCAATGACATCATAGAAAACATATGCATATAATGTTAAATCAATGACTTTCACATTGTTTTATTACAAAAAAGGATTATTAATTATATGAACCGCAACCCATTGTTGGTCAAACTTTCTTAAGACAATTTATATAAAAACGCTTTATTCCCCCATTTATAGGCACAGATGTGTCTGTTTCTCCCCTCTCCCAGTCTTGATAGCTTTGATTTCCTCTCTGAACATATTTCTATTTAAAATTTTGTTCATAAAATTTCTTAAGTTTACATTAACTTATACTTTATTGATATAATTCTGTAAATAACTCATGAAAAACATGCAACCAATAAACCAATTTGTAGTTAACTTGAGTGTGAAGGTAGTGCCATAATAGTAATAATCACTAATAGTGTTGATTCCAGCTGTAAATGTATTGTTACTTTTCATTGTGAAGCTCAGCATTCCTCAAAAAAGATAATACTATATTATCACAAATGGTACGATAGGCAGCAACAGTCATCACACAAAGAACTGTAAACGAAACTTTAATTGTTACCGAAACAAACTGTTTTGTTCTTATAATGTATACGAAAACTGATGCAATATTTCACTACAAAACAAATAAATCCCATTCTAATTGTGATCATTTAATGTAATTTGGATTTGTTGAGAAAAAATTACTAAAATTTACATAAAATATACTTATATTGAGCTGAATTTAATTGTTTATAAAATTAAAAGCTATGCTTATATTTGGCAAAAGTTGTATTTAAGAGAGAAAAAGTTATATTTATGAGAGAAAAAGTTGTGCAGTAATATCTGTACAGTAGTTGATGGAAATTGTAATGCCTGCAGGTTTACATATGTTACCAATGCTAGGATTAACATCTATGAAGTGGACTCTATTAAAAACCTTACCATTATATTTGAATTGATGCAGCATTTGGCACCAGCTGACAAATCTAATTGCCCTTCAACTACTTTCATGTCCATTTATACTTTTTTGTAATACAGACTATATCTATGAAGACTCGTTAAGTTTGTGAGGAAAACGAAAACCGTATTGAAAGCTTCCCACTGAACAGTTCAACAGCTGCAGGTGACAGCTTTGGACTTTTTTAGTTTTCCTCTCTTGTCAAATATTATATCTCCTATTTTTTGTCTTTATATGAATTAAATGCTGTTTTCTATATATTTTTTGCTGCTTTAGGCAATTCATGTAAAACGCCTTCTCTTTTCAATTGTTTGAATTCTATCGCTTCGAACCCAAATTTTAAAATGATTTTTTACCCAAAACATAAATGTTTTAAATATTTTTGAAATCAGTTGATTAGAAAATAGATCACAAATCTTTACTTTGGCTCAATCAAAAACAATTTTTTAACTCTTTTTCGCTTTTAGAGACTGGCTTTATGGAAATGATTAATTGTAGGCTTAATTCAAGTTTTATATTAGGAACAAAAACGCTTATTTTAAACTTATCTACTATTTTACTATTTTGAAAACATTTTTGGTTATTGTATACTATTATTAAGTTTTGTCTTAATATATCGTCTTTTGTAAAGATAATATCCTAAGATGAAAAAATTTAAAATATTTATTATCATAAATAAAATTACAACAAAATATATAAGAAATATTAAGTTATATAAATATTTTCTTCGTTCTTAATTCTTGAACAATAATTGAAAGTATAAACAAAGATCACTGAAATTTGAATTTTTCTCATTTTATTCGTAAGTTTGTTTTCGGGAATTTAATGTCTTAATGTCTCACTTCTAATAAACTTTTACTTGTTTTTTAAACTTATTGATAAATATAACTAATAAATGAAGTCCAGAAATCTCATTAAATCTGGATATTATTTCGATATAAATAAAGTTCGAAGACTTCGATTTTTTGTATAAAATTGTGTTTGAAAAATCTCCGAAACTACCCATTTTTTGATATCGATTTCATGATTTTTTAAATCATTAGACCTTAATTAAGCCCCCGATTCTTTCTCTGGTTATAAGTAGGCTATAAGTTATATGATGTTTTATGCTTTAATATATTAAACAATCGCATTAAAAAACGATTATTTTTAACGTTTCTCCAAAAAGGAGGAAATTCTAAAAAAATTTGGCGCTAAAACGCCTTTTGAAAAAATATTGTTTGGTAAACCATGAGTTTTTGACCCCACATCAAAATTTAGAGAATTTGCGAAATATAACCCTTAAATAATGAAGAGCCTAAACAGCAAACAACGAACCTAAGTCTGAGTCTGTAAAGTTTTAAAACAAACAATTATATACAGAAACTTATTAAAAGTGTTATTTAATATATATACAGGAAAAACAATAAACTTACGAATTAAGATACTCATACACTGTAAGACAAAATATTAATATTCAAGTAAATTCAGTCTGAATTCAAGTAAAACTTTGTGTACATGCTCGACAGACTTAAAACCTCTTAAAACCAGGCTTAAAACTTCAGGTCCTGGAGTCTGAAATTCTGAAGTTGAGCTGACACGTGAACTTAAGCATGAGTCTGAAACTATGAAACTTAGCCTAAGATTACTGAGCCTATGATTTTTTAAAAAAAAGTTTAAAAATATTTAAGCTATAAACATATTTTTTCAAATAATTTTTAATAAGAGAATTAAATTATAAGATATCACATTATAATATAAGGTATGGTAATTTAATAATGCAACTAACATATAAGGAGATTTAATACAATCAATTGTATCTGATATTAGAATAATATAACATCTGGTATAAATAATAATAAAAGTTAAAACCATTCTGTCCTAGACAATTTTTGTATCACTTAATCAAGCAAGGTAGGATATTTGTAAATTAGAAATTTAAAAAGTAAAAAATTCTTTGTATTAGAAACAAATTCAACTTCATAATTTCATGATCACATGATAAATGTGTACACCCATGATACCCCTTAGTATTCCACTAGTTGGACTGTTAAAATTTAAATGGGACAATATCAGTCACGAATGTGACCCTATATCAGGTAGGTTCGACTTGGTTTCTAGGTCTCTAGGTTCCTAAGTCCGAAAGCCTGGTAGGGTCTAGTAGGTTGCATATATATTGGGCATTAATAATCTTATAATATTGAAAATTGATCATGAGGGACTAAGGGTTTTTAGTGAATTGAACGTTGAGTACCAAAAATGCTCAGAAAATTTTAATTGAAAGATAGGGTATAAATTTTGAAGGCGCTTCTGGACAGGTATTCAAAAGAATTTCTTTGGTAATTGGTAATAGGGGAACAGCCCTGGATCCACCTTTATGACCCCTATTTTATGCGCCACAGGAAGGAGTGGCTGTTTGGCGGTTCCAAGCCGTCAAAGAAGTCATGTGAAAAAATGCCTTTTTCAAAGTTTATGCTATAATTTTCAGGACTCTTATTGAATTTTACTAATCAACTACAGT